>CAUYQV010046387.1:0-22050 GCA_963574575.1 Galagoides demidoff
CCTCTTTGCAGGGCAAGATCAGCAAAGGGCCAAGCCTCTTTGTAGAACAGGATCAGCAGCAGAAGTCCCACAGCTCTGGCTCTTTCTTCCTGGATGGTCTTCTGGTCTTGTTCTTCTGCTCTATCTTCCTCGAAGGTCTGCGACGATCTGCCTCCGGCGCTCTGTTCAGGGGCCTTATATAGGTGTAAAGCTTAGCTGTGATTGGTCTATAAAATGGACCAATCAGGGATAGGCACCAGTGTTTTCCCTTGATTGGCAGGTCCTCCAGCGCTGCTCTACTGGAACCTCTGGGGGAAGAAAGCTCCCCTGCTTGCTCCAGCCTGCTGGTTTTTTTGCCAGCTACTGTCACCAAGACAAGGTGGCAGGTCCCCTCCCCAGGCCCTACTCGGCTGAGCTGGCTGGGGTGCCACTTTTCCGATATCACCATCAACAGTGTTAAAGTGATTTCTTCTCTCTTCATCCATGACAGCAGCTATAGTTTTGGGACTCTATGATGTGGGCTGTTCTCATTGGGGTATCTCTGGGCATTTTTGATTTGCATTGCTCTGATAAATAGGGACAATGATCATTTTTTAACATGTGTGTTAGCCATTTATACTTCTTCAGAGAAGATTCAGTTCATGTCTCTTGCCCAGTGATAGGTGGAATTGTTTGCTCTTTTCCCCATAACAAGGCATCTATCCACAAGAAAAAAATATTATTTTATAATATGACACTTGCACTAGATTGTTTATCACCACTCAGTTTACAATTGCCAAGATGTGGAAACAACCTAAATGCCCATCAACCAAGAAATGGCTTAATAAACTGTGGCATATGTATACCATGGAATGCCATTCAGCCCTAAGATAGGGAGCTCACATATTTCATATTAACCTGGATGGAGTTGAAATAGATTCTTCTTAGTAAAGTATCATAAGAATGGAAAAGCAAGTATCCAATGTACTGAATACTAATATAAAGCCAGTAGGTAATCTAATATATACCACACAAGAGAAAAACTTAATTCAATTCAAAATAGAGGCTCGGCGCCTGTGTCTCAATCGGCTAAGGGGCCAGCCACCTACACCTAAGGTGGCGGGTCCGAATCCCCAGCCCTGCCCGCCAAACAACAATGACGGCTGCAACCAAAAAATGGCCCGGCGTTGTGGCGGGCGCCTGTGGTCCCAGCTACTTGGGAGGTGGAGGCAGGAGACTCGCTTGAGCCCAGGAGTGGGAGATTGCTATGAGCTGTGATGCCATGGCCCTCTACTCAGGGGGATAGCTTGAGGCTCCGTCTCAAAAAAAAAAAAATGGAGAGAGAGAGAAGAAGAGATGGGGAAGAGAAGAGGAGGGAGGGGATTGGTATGTTCCCATTTTAATGGGTGGGTACAATGTGGGAATATGTGGCACACCTCCTGGGGGAGGAAAAAACTACAACAGGGACTATACCTTACAAAGCAAACATTGTAACTTAATTCTTGGTACCCTCTAATTAACCTCAAATACGTAAAAAGGTATATCTTTGGTTTCCTCTGGGAAGAAACATAAGAGTAACAAGGATCCTAGTACCTTATATCAGAATCAGAAGTGAAACTCAAATATTTCTATTTCCTTTTTTACTAGTAAAATCACAACAGTGCTTGTCACTTAAATTTTGTTGCCAAGAGCTTTCTTATTTTTGAGCCTTAGTTTCTTCCTTTTCATAAGACAGGTTTTGAATTAGTGATCATTAATGTTCTGCGAAACTCTTATGAACTGTGGTTTAGCTTCAATTTAAGTTTAAAAATTGTGGACAAATTAAAAATATGAAATGTACTGTTTGTTAATATGTTGTCATTAAAGTTTCCTTTTTCATACACCATTTTCTTTAAAACATAAATAGAATAGACCTGGGTTAGGTTTTAACTCTGTGATATCTTTGAACCAAATATTATCTTAAGTAGAATTATAAGTAAGATTTTTAGGAGCTAAGACCATTAGGACTTGAGCTGTCCCATAGAACACCCTTCTTCAAACACACACGTAGCCACGCACATGTATACACACATACTCTTGCACTCTCACACATGCATGTATTTCCCTGGTTGGTAAATTCTCATCCAAAATTTAAATCAAAGGATATATTTTCTCTGTATTAGTAGCCCTGTACAATAGAAATTTGTGGCAATAGATTTTGTGACAAGTTCTTGGTTTTATACTGTAAAACGTGGTAGACAGGAGCCACCTGTGGCTATTGAGCATCAGAAATATGACTAGCACAACTGAAGAACTAAATTTTATTTTTAAGTTTAGTTAATTGTGATATATAAAACCATATGCGGCTGTGTTGGTCAGGTCCATTGAGATTATTTAAGAGAAGGAACATTCCAATGATCGTAAATTTTCCTTGTAAAAGTGAGTTTTAATTATAAATCATTCTTAACTATTTATTAAATCAATCAGTAAGTTATAAACCTAGTGAGAATTACTTCCTGCTTTTGAAAAGTCAAACTAAAGTTGTTTAGAATTTATAACTTTCCCTATTTTATATAATTTGTTTGCGCTAGTTCAATAAAATGATGATTCCCTACACTGATATCTTACCTGACAATTTTGAATACATTTTACACCTGAATTTTATATTATATTTACAACAACCCAGAACTATAGGCAATTAAATATTTTTGTGTGATTCTAACAGATTGGGAAATGAGTATTAAGAAAAACTGTAAAATACAATAGGACTTGTAATTTACACAGCCAGAATTTCAACTGAAGCCCCCTATTTTCTAAAATGCAACCTTCTTTCTATTACAGCCTAAGTGCAAAATAGTTAATGTGTTGATAAAAAGATACTTGAAATGAATGAGACCTTTTTTTCTCATTAAATTCTCATCAAAGATACTTAAATTTCAGATGGCTGCTTGCCACACTAATCATCAATTATCTTCAAGTGTATTTTCTAGTTGACAGTAACAATACTACAGGAAATACTTACAACTTGCAGTCAAGATTTTATATATTTTTAGACAGAATTTAACACCAAATGGTGTTGTTTGATATTTCCATTTGTTTGGGGGAAGGTGGAGTGGAGTGAAGAAAAGTAACAAAGGATTGAGAGGGTCAACAGTACGCAGTTTGAGCATTTGAATTTCATGTGGATGACGCACTATAGAAAACTAATTTTCTTTTATTCATACAAATGCTACTTTCACTGACAGCTACAAAGACTTGTATTAATATTCACTTCTGGCATGTTCCTCAAGGAATCTATTTCCCCAATATGTGGTGCCTTAGACTGCACTGATAGACCAAAGTGATCGATATATTTCCATACCTTCCATTTGCTCCTTCAAGAATTTTTGAAGGTGATGTAAGTCTCTCACTTTTAACACTGCAATGGCATAAGAAAGCAATAGGAATCTCAGAAGAATACAGTTTTCTGAAGTGACTGATGGGAATTTCTATAAAGACAAGTGAACACATTTCTAGAAAACTCTATAGGTACAATTTTCAAAGGAGTTTACTTAATTAAGATCCCTAAATCCATTTTTGGAAGCACACTGATTAAAGAAATATTTGCTTGAAGTGACTGGATAACACATGATAACAAAGTATGAAAATGATCTCACCCCTGTCACTGGTATATATAACTATGTATTCCCCCAGTTTTGTCTGAAACCTTTGGAAACTGCCCAAAACATAAAGTCTGCCTCTTCAATAGTTTCTTGAACTGATAAGAACTTTATGACACCTACGTGTGTGGAAAATGAAAATGCTAATACATTCTTGCATGCCTGTTATAAAGACTAAATGCTAAACACACTGTAGTTGTTATTAATGGTCATTATAAAATGTAGTTATACAAAGACGTAGGTCTCATTAAGAGAAATTTAATAGTAAAAATATGCTGTTATATAACATATAAACCAGTTCATTTATTTAACATGTATATTTCTGGTGACTCTAAGAAAGTTATTATTCCTCTCTAGAATTCAATTTCATTTTATATAATGAAACCTATTTTGAGGGTTGGACTAAATAGACTTCAAGATCTTAACCATTTTAGGTGAATTTCAAGTAAGTTCCACCCCAAATGATATGATGTGCTTGGCCTGGAGGGAAAAGAGAATATCCTTTAGACTCTAGGAACATTTTTTATAGAAAACACTCCATTAGTGGGGCAGAGCAAGATGGTGAGCTAGAGACAGCTACTTTGCATGCATGCATGGTAAGACTGGGGAGAAAAAATTCCTGGTGCCTTGGCTTGTGGACTCTGCCCAGAAACATCCCTGCAGGGGCACAGGGAGGCAGTGGGATACTTCAAGATCCAAAGAGAAGGACAGAAGCAGTGAAGAAGCAGCAAGTACTTGTGTTTGGGCAAAGGCCAGTGGTGGTGGCAGTGGGAGTGACAGTTTGCAGACAAAAAAGTCCAGCCCTACAGGACTTTTTTTTTTGGTGGGGGAAAACCTGAGCACTTCTTTGAGTTACCTTGGGATATCTTAGATGATTGACCAAGTGATTTTGAGCAACACTCAGGGGCCAAGACTGAGCCACTGGGCGGAACAGAGCTTTTATTTTTCAGCTGAAGGCCAGGCATAACCATTGTGGGAAGGATGTCATGCAGGCTCAGTCCTCAGAGTCATAGTGTGAGGTAGGTTTTGGCATGCTTGGTAAGTGGATAGCCACTCCTGGAAAGATTTGAGCAACAAACACTTTCCTGGGAAAGCCATTGCACAGCCAAAAGAAATGGTTTGGAAAGGTTTAAGCTTGTCTTTTAAGTGGGCTGAGGAGAGCTTCAGGCTCTCAACCCTGCAAGGATTGAGGGCAAAGAAGTCAGGAGGATTGAACCAGGGATCCTCTGTTAGACAGAAGTTTCCAGTCTCCATCTTATACAGCTGTATCAGCATTGTGATTAGTAACTCATACCCCAGGAGATCACTTGTTGCCCAGACAATATACAGCAGGAGAGAGAGAGAGAGAGAGAGAGACAGATAGTTTCCTTTTTAAATTTTTTTTTCAACTTTTTTACCCATAGATTTTTCTTTTTTGCTTTTTCTTCATACTTCTCATATAATTATAATTTTTATTGCTTCTTTCTTGAATCATAAAACATAATTTTTGCTAGTTTTTCTGCCTTTCTTACACTTTTTCCTCCAATTTTTTCCCTTAAGGTTGTTATTTTTTTGTTTTATTTGACTGATAATAATTTTGTTTTTATTACGTATTTGGCAGAGGTGGGGGCTTCTGTCTGATCAGGCTAGCAAAGAACTCCAGATTTTGAGGGACCCACCCAACCCAGCCTCCAAGTGGTAGAGATTTGTGGATATGGGTCAAAAGACCCAATTAGACACAACTATTTTTCCTATCTCTCTTTTCCAATTCCTCTCTTCTTTTTATCAATTTTTCCTTCTACTCCTTCCCCTTTCCTTTATCTTTAACTTTTTTTTTTAACTTTCTTTAACTTTCACTCTTCTTACTATTCACTCTTCTCTTACTCTTATTCCTTTACCTAAAAGACACTTTAACACCTTAAGGCAGAGACACAGTAACTTAAAGAGCAGGAGGAAGTCAAAGGGAAAAATAGGGTAAGGAGACAGTCAAAATTAAAACACTCATGAGGCAGAAACATCAGAAAAACTCTGGCAGCATTAAAAACCAGAACAGAGCAACTCACTGCCAGATGAAAATGAGGTAGCTACTATGGAGGATATCACCTATAAAGAAATGTTAGAAGTCATAGAAAGATAATTTAAAATGAAAATGGTAAAAAAAAATGATAGAAATTACTGAGAAGGTAAAAAATAACCTGAAGGAAATCCAAAAACAGAATTAATTAAGAGGTGAATTATATGAATAGTATAGAAAGCTTAAATAATAGTGGAGCTTAAGAAATTGAAGCAGTCAAACAGGGAACTTAAAGATCCAGTATCAAAAATAGCTTTGACCATGCAGAAGAAAGAATCTCAGAGGTAGAGTATAAAGCTTTTGAGCTAACATGGGCAGTTAAAGAGACAGAAAAAGAAAGAGAGAAAGTAAAATGTTCACTGAGAGAATTATATGACCTCATGATGTGTTTAAACATATAAGTTATAGGTATCAGAGAATGAGAAGAATAATGCCCAAGAGGAATGGAAGCCCTACTAGAGGATATCAGAAATGAAAATTTCACAACTATCACCAAAGATTCTGACACATGCCTGTCAGGGGGATATCAAACCCAAGGTCATCTCAACACAAACAGAGTTTCTCCAAGACATATTATCATGAATTTGCCCAAAGTCAAGATGAAAGAGAAGATGCTGCAAGCAGCCAGGAGTAAACACCACATGATCTACAGGAGAAAATCCATCAAGGTGACTCAAATAAAAATTTTCAAGCCAGAAGAGAATGGTCATATACCTTGAACCTTTGTAAACAAAACAACCATAACACTATATCCTGCTACGCTAAGCTTTAAAATTGATGGAAAAATCAAATCTTTTACTGATATACAAACACTGAGGAAATTTTCCACAACAAAACAAGCTCCACACAAAGTACTTAGACCTATTCTACACGCTGATCATTACAATCAACCAACAGCAACCTAAGCAATCAGAAACTGAAAGACAAAACTTAGTTTCCAGAATGATGCAAGAGATAAAATTAAGCAATAGGCTTTCACAGAATAAGAATAATAGAACTCCACAACACTTATCAGTTCTCCCAATAAATGTTAATGGCTTTAATTCTCTAGTGAAGAGGCATAGGCTAGATGATTTGGTAAAATAGCACAAGCCATCCTTTTGCTGCCTGCAGGAAACACACCTAGCCTCAAAGGGCAAATTAAAATTCATATTTAAGGGATGGAAAATATTTCTTTTTTCAGGCAAATGGAAATCAGAAGAAAGAAGTGGCTGCAAACATATTTTCAGATACAAGTTGATTTACAGCAATTAAAGTCAAAAATGATAAAGATGGACACTTAATATTGATCAAGGGAAGGAAACAACAGGAAGAAATTTAAATTTTAAATATGTATGCACCCAACTTAAATGCTCCCAGATTTTTGAAAAAATACCTTAATTAATATGAACAGTATATTATTCTATAACACCATAGTATCAGGGGACATTAATACTTCTCTTACAGAGCTGGACAGATCCTCTAAACAGAAACTAAACAAATATAAAAGGGAGTTAAATGTGACCTTAGAACAATGATTATATATATGTATATATATATACATATATATACACACACACACACAGAACACTCCCTGCCAAAGCTAAAGAATATATGTTCTTCTTGTTGGGCCGAGGAACATTCTCCAAAGTAGGTTATATCCTAAGACAGAAACCAAACCTTAAGAAAATTAAAAATTTAAATAATACTTTCTTTCTTCTGAGACCACAGGGCAGCAAAGGTTCCAAGGCCAGAAAATATGTTCATTCCCCACAATAAGGCACGGAAACCAAGTAGCCTTATGCTGAATGACAGTTGGGGCAAGGAACAGATAAAAAACAAATCATTAACTTCCTTGAGCATAACAACAATGAAGACACAATTTACCAAAAACTGTAAGTCACTGCTAAAGCAGTCCTAAGTGGGAAATTTGTCCCAGTAGATCCCTACATCACGAAAAGAGAAAGAGAACACATCAACAATCAAATTAATCATTGTAAAGAAATTGAAAAGGCAGAGCAATCCAATCCCAAATTTAGCAGAAGAAAATAAATAAGGAAAATTAAATCAGAAATAAATGAAATTAAAAATAAAAGAATCATTCAGAAAATTAATGAAACAAAATATTGGTCAAGCAGGTGGATAACTTGAGCTCAGGTGTTCAAGATCAGCCTGAAAAGAAGAAAGACCCCCATCTCTAATAAAAATAGAAAAGCCAGGCAAGCATCATGGCAGGTGCCTGTAGTCGACGCTACTTTGGAGAGTGAGACCAGAGGAATGCTTGAGCCCATGAGTTTGAGGTTTCTGTGAGATAAGATGATGCCACAGGGCTCTACCCAGGGTGATGGAATGAGAGTCTGTCTAATAAAAAAGAAGATATTGCTTCAATTGCCCAGGGGGTCCTCCTTGTAATATTTTCGCCCAGGCCGATTTCTTCAAGTGTTTCCCCTACACTTTCTTCTAGTATTTTTATAGTTTCATGTCTTAAGTTTAAATCTTTAATCTAGTGAGAGTCAATCTCACTTAGTGGTGAAAGGTGTGGATCCAGTTTCAGTCTTCTGCAGGTCACCAGCCAGTTCGCCCAGTACCATTTGTTAAATAGGGAATCTTTTCCCCACTCAATGTTTTTAATTGGCTTGTCAAAGATCATATAATGATAAGTAGCTGTGTTCATCTCTTGGTTCTCTATATTGTTCCATACATCTACCTCTCTGTTTTTGTGTCAGTACCATGCTGTTTTGATCGCTATCAATTTATAGTATAGTCTGATGTCTGGTAGCATGATTCCTACTGCTTTGTTTTATTTCTGAGAAATGTCTTGGCTATTTGAGGTTTTTTTTCTTATTCCATATAAAATGAAGTATTATTTTTCAAGATCTTTAAAGTATGAAAGTGGAACTTTAATAGGGATTGCATTAAAATAATATACTGCTTTGGGTAGTATGGACATTTTAACAATGTTGATTCTTCCCAGCTATGAGCATGGTATGTTTTTCCATTTGTTAACATTTTCAGCTATTTCTTTTCTTAGAGTTTCATAGTTCTCTTTATAGAGATCTTTCACATCCTTTGTTTGGTAAACTCCCAAACACTACTGGGATCTCATCAAATTAAAAAGTTCTGCACAGCCAGGAACACAGTAAGTAAAGCAAGCAGACAGCCCTCAGAATGGGAGATGATATTTGCTGATTATGTCTCTGACAAAGGTTTATTAACCAAAATCCACAGATAATTCAAATGTATTAGCAAGAAGAGAACAAGCGATCCCATCTCAGGGTGGGCAAGGGACTTGAAGAGAAATTTCTCTGAAGAAGACAGGTGTATGGCCTACAGATATATGAAAAAATGCTCATCATCCTTAATCATGAAAAAAATGCAAATCAAAACTACTTTGAGATACTATCTAACACCAGTAAGATTAGTCCATATCACAAAATCACAGATGCTGGCGTGGTTGTGGAGAAAAGGGAACACTTGTACACTGCTGGTGGGATTGCAAACTAATACATTCCTTTTAGAAAGATATCTGGAGAAAACTTAGAGAACTAAAAATTGATCTGCCATTTGATCCTATAATTCCTCTACTAGGTATGTATCCAAAAGACCAAAAATCACACTATGATAAAGATATTTGTATCGGAATGTTCATTGCAGCCCAATTCATAATTGGAAGAATTATGGAAGAATCCCAAGAGCCCATTGATCCATGAATGGATCAATAAGTTGTGGTATATGTACACCATGGAATACTATGCAGCCATTGAGAAATACAGAGACTTTACCTCCTTCATGTTTACATGGATGGAGCTGGAAAATATTCTTCTTAGCAACGTATCTCAAGAATGGAATAAAAAGTATCCAATGTACTCAGCCCTACTATGAAACTAATTTATAGCTTTTCATAGGAAAGCTATAACCCAATTATATCCTAAGAATATGGGGAAAGTGGAGAGGGAGGGGAGATGAGGTGGGAGGATGGGTGGAGGGAGGGTGATTGGTGGGATCACACCTATGGTTCATCTTATAAGGGTACATGTGAATCTTTCTAAATGTAGAATATATATGAAGGCTATGTTAACTGGTTTGATGAAAATATTTCAATTTGTATATAAAAATAGCACACTGTGCCCCATTCAGTATTAATGTACACAGCTATGATTTAATAAAAAAAGAATATAAATAGAATAGACCCAAATAAACTCAATCAGAAATGAAAAAGAAGACATTACATGACATATTACAACACATACCACAAAACACAAAATATCTGTGAATACTATGAAAATCTTTATGCATATAAATTTAAAAACATAGAGGGAATGTAAAAATTCCTGGAAATACACAACCTCTCAAGACTCAGTCAGGAAGAAATAGAACTCCTAAACACCAACAACAAGCAATGAGATATATAGTGAATGAAGCAATAGTTATATATAAAGTAAGCTCCTTTTTTGTTTACATGGATGGAGCTGGAACATATTATTCTTGGTAAAGTATCTCACAAATGGAAGGAAAGCACCCAATGTACTCAGCTCTACTATGAAATGAATATATAAGCACCCACACTTCCATATGAAAGCTATAGCCCAAATACAACTAAGAATGAAGGGGAAAGAGGAGGGGGAGGGATTTGAAAAGGGGAGAACAGGTGGAGGGAGGGGACTTGGTTGGACCACACCTATGGTGCATTTTACAAGGGTACATATCAAATCTACTTAGTGTAGAGTATAAATGTCTTAAAACAATAATTAAGAAATTGAGGTGGAAAAAAAAAAAGAAAGTGAGGTGAAGGCTATGTTAACCAGTTTGATATAAGTATTTCAAATTGTATATAAAATCAGCACATTGTTCCCCATAAATGCATTAATGTACACAGCCATGATTTAATTAAAAGAATAAATTTTTTAAAAGCTCCAGACCTGGGTGGCACCTGTGGCTTAAAGGAGTAGGGTTCCAGGGCCCCATATGCTAGAGGTGGAGGGTTCAAACACAGCCCTGGCCTGCAAATAAATAAATAACAAGCTCCAGACCAAATGGATTCACAGACAGATATTTTCTGACCTCATTATTTTTATCAGTCCTCCTAAATTAGTTTGTGAGGCATTTCATAATGTTAAAAGTCTTTCACAATTTTTGTTTACTTGATGATTTTTATCCTTTTCCCCCTACCACTTGCTTATGGATACCACTAGCTACCATAAAACTTACATGTTAAGAATCACCTTGGAATATTTTTTTCCTCCTGGAACACTTCTGATACTATTACTTTAAAATGTTTAGTAGCACTGTGAGTCAAAGTACAGAATGAAGATAGAAGGGATATAACGAATTACATAATAAACATGGCAGAACATTGAACTCAGGATAATAAGGTAGCGTGATCTTGAGAGTATACTTTTCTTTTAACATAAAATGAACAGAAGAAGGCAGACATTTTATAGTTGGTTGCACTAGCTCTCATTCCTAAGTGTAAATGAGATCTCAGGGAATTAAATAGAGGGACAAAGCAAATGAGAGAAAGAAAACTGCCAGTGAATTGCTATAACTGATATCTTAGTCTTTTTAAACTTTGGTGTGCTTAGAGTGTCAGTCCTGAATTCCCCCTTTTTTTTGAAACTTTATTCAAATTAATGTGAATTTGTACAATATTTAGGTTACAATATTCTTGCTTCCAGGGTAAATTTCAATTTTTAGAAAAGCTCCTCACCCAGTAAGTATGTTCACAATGTGCATGTTAGGTGAAATCCCACCTCATGCTCTCCCTCCTTCTGCCATATGTCCTTCCCCCCACCCCTCCCACTTCCCTCTACGGTGAAACTGGACTATAAGAGTGTTTTACTCTTTTATGAATATGTAACTGTTTATATATTGATTTCATATTAGTATGGAGTACATTAGATATTTATTTTTCCATTACTGTGTTACTTTACTAAGAAGTATTTCAACTCCATCCAGGTAAATGTAAAAGATGTAACATCTTCATCTTTTTAATGGCTGAATAATATTCCATGGTATACATATACTACAGTTTGTTGATCCATTTGTGGGTTGATGGGCAATTAGGTTACTTTCGTATCAGTCCTGAATTCTCCATTTCTCTCAATCCTTAGGTGAGCATATCAATTTAGCATAGTTTTAAAATACCATCTAATCTCATCTTGTTGATGACTTCCTGTTTACCCTGTCTATGAGGTTCTTCATCACTAAAAGTGTCTGCCTAGGTCTCTCATATTTAATTTCCAATAGATAATTTCTGATCCCTAATGCCTCTTCCAATCTCCCCTTTTTTAAATCTCAAAGTCCATTATACCTCTCTGTATGGCCATGTACATAGAGTATTTTTCCCCCATTGGTGAGTTATTGCATAAAAAAATAATGGCTTCTAGTTTCTTTCAAGTTCCTGCAAAAGGCATGTAATTCCTTTGTATGTTTGAATAATATTCCTTGGCATATGTACAACCTTATATTTTCTTTAGCCACTCCTCACTTTCTGTGCACCTAGCTTAATTACATGTTTTTGCAATTGTGAATTGTGCTGTGATAAACACATGAGAGCATGTGACTTTTTGATATAAGGATTTTTTTGATATAAAGATATTTTTCAATTTGCCTCATCAATTTCCTTTATTAGTGTTTTGTAGGTTTCTTTGAGGAGATCTCTCACCTCCTTGCTAAAGAATAACTGTAGGTATTGAATGGTTTAAACAAGGCTGAAATGGAAAGGTTCAGGCCAGGTTTATTGAAAGGGGGAGGGTAACCAGACTGGACAGTGCAAAGGTGGCGTCTGCCCATGGGTGACAGTTAGAAACCGCTTTTAAATAGGGCCATAAGGTGTGGGAACATTCTACAACTTGCTTCAAAAATTAGGGTCTTTTGGCAGAAACTTCTTAGGGATTGGTCTAGCCACCTCCTTTGTGTCTTTGTCTTAGGAGGAGCAGAGGAGGGGGGAGGGGAAATCGTTTGTGTGTGGCTGCGTTAGGCCCCCCAACATTCCTGACTCTTTTTAAAAGGAGTGATGGGGATGATGGTCTGCCTTCCAAAACTACTTTTGTCTGGATAGGGTCATAGTTGTCCTCAGTGGGATGAGTTGGGTGTTAGTAGGGCTGTGTAGGTTTGGGGTATAACGGAGAAGGGTTTAGGAAATAGTAGGAATTGGGTTGCGACAGCGGCTGAGACATTTTTTTACCCTGTCTAGGACAGTAATTGGATTACACAAGGGGCAATGGTTAATAACAGGAGGATTTCAGCAAAGGTGCTCAAGAGGGTTAAGAGCCATTGTCCCCCATGAGCTGTCAAATGAGAGTCTTATTTTGTGATTACAGATGGGTATATTGTTCTTGGAGCCAGATGATGTCCCCTCAGAACATATCAGATTTCTTGCTGTAGAAACAGCATGCATCGTGGAAGGGAGTTCAAAGGTCCCTTTCCCTGGCTGGGAGGAGATCTAAGCTCTATGATTTTGGAGAACTACTGCAACTACAGAGTCCACCTGGTCTTGGATGAGTTGTAATTGATCAGAGACTTCCTAAAGCTTTTAGCTAGCTCAGTGTACATTAGTCAGAACTGGTGGGTAGCAATGCCTAGGCTGACATTCCTGGTGGAAACTCCTGCCATTACACCTAGCCCTACTAGGAGAGGTATTAATTGGATGGCATGCTTGGTTCTAAGTAATGAGTAAAGGGGAACTGGAACCTGTTCATTTCTCAGGAGGAGGGCTATATCAGGATAAGTGAGGACAAGAAAAGTGCAGCATAGTTATGTAGAGGCTCTGCATAGGAAAACTATACCAATGTCATCAAGGCAAGTGAAAAAGCTGAAGGAAAGGAGTGGTTCTCAATTTTCAGCGTATTTTTCAGGGGCCCTACAGTATCCTAAATGGAAAGGGTGCCTGCTATAGTCACTCCAGTGATAGGTTGTATAGCTGGCTGTGGTGGAGTAATAAAGTGTGGCTCAGGGAAGAGGTAAAGAAACCACAGTGGGAATGGTGGGGAATGAGAAAATACAAAATACAAGAGACAAAGATCACACAAGAGATAAAAGTGATGGGGCCAGTAGGTCTGGCACACCTGATGGCTACAGACAGCACTGAACCATGTGAACAGCTTTATTTATATAGTACCTAAATTAGGGTGTTACAATGTTGCAAATGAACAGGGAAAGCCGGGGGAATATTTTCCTCTTACAAGGTTGAGGGGCAGTAATAGTACATGGTGTAAAGATTAATTTAGGGAGAGAAGGCTATGTGTTTTTTGGCAACAGATAGGAAAGTATACAGAAGCTACCTGACTTCTGGCAGAGGGAGCAAGGGGGGGTCATTTGGGGGTCATTCCTTGAAGGTTGTGGAGGTCTTGTCACATCACAATCCACACTCCACACCTAACCTTGATGGGGATAGCCCATTTGGGAAACTCAGGTGAGTTTTTTTTTTTTCCTATGCCTATAGGTTGGAATTGATTCTTTCTTTCCTTTTTTTAAATTTTTTTTTTTATTAAATCATAGTAGTGTACATTAATGCTATCATGGGATACAGTGTACTATTTCTGTATACAATTTGAAATACTTTCATCCAACTGGTTAACATAGCCTTCATGTCTTTTTCTTAGTTATTGTGTTAAGACATTTATATTTTACATTTAGAGAGATTCACATGTACCCTTGTAGGATGAACCATAGGCGTGATCCCACCAATCACCCTCCCTCCACCCACCCTTCCCCCTCCTTTCTCCTCCCTCTCCCCTCTCCTCATATTTCTGGGCTAAAATTGGGTTATAGCTTTCCCATGAAAGCTATAAATTAGTTTTAGGGCTGAGTACATTGGATAATTTTTCTTCCACTCTTGGGATACTTTGCTAAGAAGAATATTTTCCAGCTCCATCCATGTAAATCTGAAGGAGATAAAGTCTCTGTATTTCTTAATGGCTACATAGTATTCCATGGGGTACATATACCACAGCCTGTTGATCCAGTCCTGGACTGGTGGGCATTTAGGGTGTTTCCACAATTTGGCCATTTGCCAACGATCGGGTGAAGGCACATAAACCTCGATCACCAACCTCAGATGATCCTGGTTGTTAATCACCATTTACATCCTTTCACCTGATCATTGGCAAACGGCTAGAACTGGAAAAGAAGCCGGTTTGCTTTTTCTCGGCTCATGTATTATCAACCCATGGAAAATAATAAAGTGCAGAAATTCCATCCTGTTGTCAACCCCTGACTCAGTCCACCAGGAGAGAGCTCAGATGTTAAACACAAGTTATGGGGAAAAGAGGCTGCACGGACCGTGGCCAAAACCGCAACAGCACACCCTCAACCACGTGGAACTTGCTGGTGAGTTTTCCTTATCCCCCTAGGTTCTTCTTAACAGTTTTTCCTATTTGCTTCTTGGCTTTCTTTTTGTTGTTGCTATTGTTTGCATTCTTTTTTAGAGACAGAGTCTTGCTGTGTTGCCTATACAGGGGTCCTCAAACTTTTTAAACAGGGGGCCAGTTCACTGTCCCTCAGACTGTTGGAGGGCTGGACTGTGGGCCCCGGGATGAGTCAGCTGCTAAGCAGGACAGGCAGCGGTGGCAAAAACACCCAGTGGGCCGGATAAATGTCCTAGGCGGGCTGCATGTGGCCCGCGGGCTGTAGTTTGAGGGCACTGAACTACCATGCTGGAGGGATCCTCTGGCCTCCACTTCTGGAGCAGCTGTGGCTACAGGCAGTGCCACTGCACACAACTTTGAATTCTTCACGTTCGTTTTTCACACCAGTGTGTATAAGCTCTTGGGGACATCAAAAGGTGGTACAATCCCACAGGGTGTTGAGGGTGATGAAGGAGTGCTGACCAGTCTTGCTGGGATGAATTCTGTTTTGTTGGCACTGAGGCCTTGTGTTATGCCATGTCAGTGAAGCCTGAACAGGCTTCACATTCTTCAGCTTTAGACGCCCCAGCTCCCCTTCAGAAGAATGCGCATGTCCACGTTGATTCAAGTCCTTTCAGAGTCTAGCTAGCTGGTTTGGGGCAAGTTGCTTAACCTTTCTCCAATAAAGAGACTTTTTTTTAATTGCACGATTTAAAGTGAAGGTCATCTTGAGCAGGCTCTGGAGTTCAACCCCCCTGGGTTCCAATCATGACTCTATGGTTTACTTGAGCTTGGGCTAGCAATTCTCTGAGCATCAGTTTTTTCTGTGCAATGGAAATAATAGTTGTGCTGAATTGTCGTTCAGAGGGTAAGATGGGATCTCCTGTGGGCAGCAGCTAGTACCTGGCACATAGTAAACCTAAGAATTCTTTAGTTTTGAGCAACACTGCCTTTTATTCTGGCCAAAAATGGGGTTTTGTTCAACATTTTAAATTGCAACCTTATCCTAAAATTTGGTGAGAATTTACCAGAGTTTGCATAATATTTTCAATTGTGTAACTTTAATCATTTAAAATCATAGGTTATCTTGAATACACACACACACACACACATATATATATAATGTGTTACATATCTAACATGTAGAATAGTAAGGTTACTAAAGACTCTAGAACATCTTTGGGGCCAAATGTTTGCTTTTAAACTCAGGAAGATGCCTATGCAAATTATACACCCTCACACAGCCAAATGGGGTAGGTGGTCAGAGCAAGTGTTTTACAGAAGTATTCCATCTAATAAATAAAAATAGAATAATAGCATTAACACTTTACCGTTTCATCCCTCAATGATTAATGGACTTAAACATTGATTTTTGGTGGCTGCTAACATCAGAAAAAGAGAGACAAGAGACAATGGGCACTTTCTGATGGATACACCCAACGCTCTCCATGAAGTAGACTTTCCCTTCCCCCCAAAATGGGATCTGAGTCTGCTCTACTAACTTACTAAGAATATAGGGAATGGAGGAACACATTCGATGCCACCGGAGACATAGACCAGTAAAACTCAAACTATGTGGTATTTGAGACATAAAAGAACAAATAAGGGTGGTGCCTATGGCTCAAAGGAGTAGGGCACTGGCCCCATATGCCGGAGGTGGCGGGTTCAAACCCAGCCCCGGCCAAAAACAAACAAACAAACAAAAAACTTCAAAGAATAAATAACTTGTTTCTTCAACAACATTAAAAAAAAGATGAAAGGCATATAAATTTAAAAAGTGAAGAAATATATCCATCCATTGCCCTGTATCGGCCTCCTTTTGATCCAAATGTGAATAAACGAACTATAAAAATGAAACACATCGACAGATATTAAAGAATAATAATACTGAGGAATAATTGTTAATTTGGGTGGGTAAGACGGATATTGAAGTTATATTTTTAAGAGGTGGCCTTGATGGAAAGAAAAAAGATAATAAACATTAATCTCATCTCATGCCATGCACAAAGTTTAGTTCAAAACGAATCAAATAGTTAATTATAAGAGCTGTAACTGTTAACATTCTAGAAAAAAGAATGGGAGAAATTTTCATGACACCGGATTAGGCAAAAGTTTCTTAAATGGGATAGAAAACATACTGTTTATGAGAGAAAGAAATTATGAGATGTACCTCATTTTTCTTTTAAATTGCTTTTCAAAGGACAGTGTCCAGGAAGCAAAAGGGTAAGACATACTGGGAACATAGTTGCAAACTGTCTGATAAGTGCAAGTGTATTCCTCATCTATTACTATTCAACTAGCTATCCCCAAACAGCTGCAGAAGACTATAAAATGAATTACCTGTCATTGTTTCTAAAAGGGTCAGGAGGGTAGGACTGGCTTAGCTGAGCTGTTTGGAATTCAGCCGAATTGTTACCTAGATGTAATTCTCAAGGCTGGGGAATAGACTTCTTGCATTCACACGGTTGATGGCGAGCCTCAGTTTCCTGCTGGACATCGGCTAGATATCTCCATTCTTTAAGCCATAGCCCAATTCGTAGGCTGCCTGGCAGCTGGCTTCTCTCAGAGTGAGTGATCTGAGAGGGACAAAATCTAAAATGTCAGCTACAGTTTTCATAACTTAATCTTTTTTGGTTTTTTTGCAGTTTGGGCCAGGGCCAGGTTTGAACCCACCACCTCCGGTAAACGGGGCTGGTGCCCTACTCCTTGAGCCACAGGCACCACCAACCTATAACTTAGTCTTAGAAGTAACACATTAATGAATCAGGTCCCTCCAAAATCTATGTTGAAGTCCTAAGCCTCAATGTAACTGTATTTGGAGACACCGCTTTCAGGAGGTAATTAAGGTTAAATGAGGTCATAACAGTGGGGTCCTAATTAGATAGGACTGGTGGCTTTTGAAGAAGAGGAGAAGTCATCAGAGGCTCATTAGTTTATTAAACATTTTTGGATAAACAAAATCTCCACATGCATACCCAAAGCCTTTGTGGCCCACCTTCCTTTAGGGATAGAGGGTGAATTACTCCACGATGGGGATATAAACAATGGTAGCAGAAGAATGGACATAACAGGATATAGCACACAAGAGGCAAAGGGATTTCTCAGGCAGTGGCCATGAGAAGTCCTGGGTTGGTGGCCCTGCACAGTGGGAAAGGAAGCCATTTCCAGATGGGCAGGACCAGAAGTGGCAGAATACAGGAGGAAAAAAATATTGAGAAGTGATTTACAGTTCGGTTGTGAGTTTGGGAAGAATCACAAATTTAGAAATGTAGAAAATTATGTAAATGAAAAAGGAAGTGGTTGACTCGAGATAAAAGTTGGGCAAGGAAAAACTGGAATTATAGTTCATGACTTGACTCAGCAATGCACATTATTTGCCTAGACAAAATAATGCAAATATTCCATATTGATTTAACTGAAAATCGTGATAGTGCTACAATTTGGAATAATGGGACAGAGAAAATAGGCAGGAGGAACACAAAAGTGATAAATTGTCATTTTTCAAATTAGAAAGACACTAGAAAATGCCTAAAATTGAAATAACAGAATATATGTGTATATATATATATATACTTTTTTTTTTAATGGAATAAATAGCTAAGAGACCAGGATGGGGTTGTTGTTAAAGAACAGGGCTGAGGACAGTGGGACAGGGGGCTGCTGGGTTGGTTTAAACACAGTCTGTTTTCCTTATCAAACTATGTGCCCATGTGATTCTGCAATGAAAGAAAATTTTAACTTCATTAAGAAATTGTTTGGAGATAAAATCTAAAAATCACAGTGGGGAAAACACTTGTTTCCATGCCGTACATAGAAGTGTAGCTACTGAATAGAAAGTACTAGCCCGGCCTGGAGGGTTGACCAGCCATGCAGGTGAGGCGGAACAATGCAAAGGGGTCATCAAGGAAGAACTGAAAGGTTGAGAACCTCAAATCTACTGGGAGGTTAGTTGAGGAATGAGGCTTCTCCAAGGAGTGTCCTCTAGGTCCTCTTCATTGATAAACGGTCCAATTCTGTGGCTCAACGCTGGCCGTTGTGTACGGGTTAGACATGGGGTATTTTAGAATGGATGACACTTGTAGAGTGTTATTGGCTTGAAAATCATCTTTTATTAATCTCACAGCCTAAGGATTATACGACCTACACTAACAAATGGAGATCAGAGAAAGACACTTTGCTGGAAAGGTACAGACATTGTGCAGCTTTCTGATTAATGACACATATTTTAAATTTCAAATGGGAATCCATTCGATTCTCCGTTATGTCTGCTAAAGTTTATTACAATTAAGACATGTATTATGTAACATTTTTATGTAATGAAATCAGTGAATTAGAAACTATTGACATTTTAGGGAAATTTTCTGAGATAAACAACCTGCCTATTCAAGTATACCCTATTTGTACATTATTTAAATTAAGAGGACATTATGACGAAAGGGTTTGTTTGGTTGACACTGACATTTCGTATTCTGCTGGTAACCTCTCCCCCCAAAACCACTTTAGGGACTTGCATTAATGATCCTCAAATTTTGATTATTTATTCATTTTACTCTGCTTTTTACCAAACTTGAGGAGAAGTAGGGTGGAAAGAAAATTTCTTAACAAAATCTGTTTAAAACATTAATGATTGATCAAAACACAAACAAAAAGACTTTCACTTTGTTTCTATGAAAATGAGATTAGAAAAACAGCGAACTGTGATCAGGAGGATAATTCTTACTCTAAGAGCTGAGAGCTTTTATAAGGAAAGACACAGCGCAGTTTACATCACACAGAATTTAGCATTGCCACCTGCTTAGAGGGACAGCAAAACTGAGCAAAAATAACAACAAGGAATGCAAGAAGTACCCCAAAGAGGGTCTGTCCCAAGATTAAAGTGGAGAAATAAAAACACATTTTCTTTTGCAAAAAATACCAGCGAAGAATGAAATTGCTCTTGTGCTGAATGTCTCCCTGAATTGAGTCTGACCAGAGCCCAAGAAAGATGCGTTGAAGATGAGGCCAAAAAAATGACTCTTTCTGGGTAAAAAAAAAAAAAAAATCAGTCTTAATTCCCTTTGTCGTAACCTAAGGCTTTCATGGAACTGTTACATTTTTCTTTAGCCAACAACAGCGTAAAAACAAATTTATTGTCGATCTCAAAATTGTTTTTTGTGGGGCGTAAAGACGCTCTGCGGTTTATATAAATGTAGTAATTCTCTAGATTACCATTTCACGGTACACTGCACACCAAAGAAAGCAACCTGTGTCTTTGACGCGAGAGTGTGGGTGGGTGGGGAGGTCAGAAGGGAGGCAGTGTGGGGAGCCGGCGGCCCCAGAAGTAATCAGATAAAGCTAGTGGCTTGGCATTAGTGTGTTAGCTTTGTCTCCGTCCTAGCATCTTCAATGGGCCAGCCCCTCTTCATTTGTCACCCCAGCGCACCTTTTGTGCAAATAATTTCCCATTGGTATTACCCAGAGCTTGGAGTCGATAGCCGACTAGCCTCTTTGCTTGCACCATTATTTCCAGCAAGCTTGCTACATCTGCAATAAATCCTGCAGGATTTGTGGGTGGACGGAGGAAGGACGAGTGACAGAATGGGGTGATAAGGCCTGGATTCGGCCGAAACAGAACCTATTCCTTTCTTGCCTAATGCACTGAATCATAGCGTCCGAAGATTTGATGTGATCCAGTTTTTACCAGCTGTTACAGGGAGTTCAAGCAAGTTAAAAAGGAGGCCCATCAGCATATCTCTCATATCCTATAAAGCTTGCTTTCTGAGTACCGGTGATGAAAATCTCTCCTGTCTCGATCTTTTTATGTTGTGGTGGTCGTAGAAAACAGTGGATGTTCAAGACGATGACTCAGATGTGCCAAGGAACTGTTTTAAGTGATAGGCCCAGATGAAAAGGTGGTCTCTGGCTTTATACAGCACTCAGTGGTGACTTTCAGGTAGTTTAATCAAAATTTCTCAGCTTGGTTGCAGAGCAGCTGTGAGGAGCTCTTCAAAGCAGAGTTGTTTTTAAGGAAGATCAAATCCATGGCTGTCGTGTTGTAGACATTTTCCTCCTCTTGGATTTTATTTTCTCTTTAATCCAGAAAAGCTTAACTTGCAAGTGGTGTCTGTTTATCAGCCATGGCTCATTATGTCTACCCCGTGTGTGTGTGTGTGTGTGTGTGTGTGTTTCAATATATGGAGCAAGGGAGGCAGTGTGGCTTTGGAAAGTCATGGCGCACAAGCCTCTGGCAGTTGCATGGATATTCAGCAGTGTGCTTGGATGTGAGGGTCCCCTGGTAGGACTTTGCATCAGTCAGAATAGTCTGAGTTATGTCTTGATACCAAACAACCCTAAATTTTCAGAGGCTTGTAACAAAAAGTGTTGGTTTTTAACCAACCTATGTGTCCATCCAGGGTCAGCGGTGTTCTATGCCATTTGCATGCACCCTAGGACCTAGGTGGATGGAGAAGCCCCTTTCTGGGACATTGCTTGCCTCATGGCAGTGGGAAGAGGGACAATGACAAATAACCTGGTGACTCAATACATACTTACAAGAGGCACAGGTCATTTCCACTCACATTTTCTTGGCCAAAGCACGTCCCACAGAAAGAGATTCCAAATGAAGGAACTAGGACTGGTTGAAGGCACAGTGGGTAAACTCTCTGGCAACCCTCACGTTCCTCATTTGCAGTGTGGAGGAATCAAAGGTCTCTGCTTCCACTCAGGGGCACCATGAGGCAGAGGGCGATGCTTTAGGGCAGAGGATGCTGTAGGGCCATCATAATATGGCGGGCAAATGTGAAGTCCCCACTGGTTGGGAAAAGTGAAGGAAAACCAAAGAACCCAAAGGAATCATTTTTGAAATATTGCTTACACTTCATGTAAATTAAAAATAAATTTGTTTTGGCTTGGCGCCTGTGGCTCAATCGGCTAAGGCGCCAGCCACGTACACCTAAGGTGGCGGGTTCGAATCCCCAGCACGGGCCCGCCAAACAACAATGATGGCTGCAACCAAAAAATGGCCGGGCGTTGTGGCGGGCACCTGTGGGAGGCGGAGGCAGGAGACTCGCTTGAGCCCAGAAGTTGGAGGTTGCTA
>CAUYQV010046388.1:0-16948 GCA_963574575.1 Galagoides demidoff
GAAAAGAAAAGAAAAGAAAACTTAAATAACTTGTCTAAAGACATAACAAGAAGTAGCAGAGCTAGGATTTGAATCCAGGACTTCCTGACTCAAAAACCTTTATTGTCTCTACTCCACATTTTTCAAACTACCTAGTTTCCTGCCCTTTCCATTGGTGGGCTATTGGGTGTTATCATATCCTGTATGGATGATGTTTTTCTTGTTGATTGTATGGGTATCAGATCCAGGCCTGGCAGGTGCTCTTATCTTCCTCTGTTCTGCTAGAGGTTCCACAAAAGCCAGGTACCTCAGTCTCCATCCCTGGGTACCTGGAATGGAGGAGTACTGAAAAAAAAAGGGGGGTTTTGACCTTGTGATCATAACAACAAAAATACTTGATACATCTTTACTCTCTGCTAGATACTGTTCTCAGCACTTTACATTTGTAAACTAACTTACTCTTCAGAGCAATTGCTACAAGGTAGGCCCTGGTCTCAGTCTCATTTTATTGACGAGAAATCTCAGAGCTGCTGGAATTTGTGTGAGGTCACACTGTCAGTAAATGACACAACCAACTTTGGCTCAAGAGTTTCTCTCTAATGGGCAGCACCTGTGGCTCAAAGGAGTAGGGCATTGGCCCCATATACCGGAGGTGGCGGGTTCAAACCCAGCCTTGGCCAAAAACTGCAAAAGAAAAAAAAAAAGAGTTTCTCTCTAACAACTGCACCACACACAGTCTTTTAAAAATTAATTCACTTATTTATTTTGAGACAAAGTCTGCTCTCTCACCTGGACTAGAGTACAGTGGTGTGATCACAGCTCAGTGCAATCTCCAACTCTTGGGCCCACAGGGTCCTCCTGTCTCAGCCTCCTGAGTAACTAGGACTACAGGTACACACCACATGCCTGGCTAATTTTTTAATTTTTTTTTTTTTTTTGAGACGGAGCCTCAAGCTATCCCCCTGGGTAGAGTGCCATGGCATCACAGCTCATAGCAACCTCCAACTCCTGGGCTCAAGCAAGTCTCCTGCCTCTGCCTCCCAAGTAGCTGGGACTACAGGAGCCCGCCACAACGCCCGGCCATTTTTTGGTTGCAGCCATCATTGTTGTTTGGCGGGCCCAGGCTGGGGATTCGAACCCGCCACCTTAGGTGTATGTGGCTGGCGCCTTAGCCGATTAAGCCAGAGGCACCTGCCAATTTTTTAATTTTTTGTATAGACAAGATCTTACTATGTTGCTCACACTGGTCTTGAACTCCTGGCCTGAAGCGATACTTCCCTCTTGGTCTCCCAGAATGCTAGGATTACAGGAATGAACTACTGTGCTGGGTCCGTAGAGTCTCTTTAAAGAATAGGATTGATGTTGGGGCACTGATGGGTAGACCCATGGCCTGTGAGGAGTTCACTCTCAATCCACTACTTCTCAAAACTCCAACTACCAACTGCCAACCCAACTGTTTCCTTTTTCTTGAAGCCTCCCCAGACCCTGCCTCACTGACAGTCCATAACACATAAATCCTTAAGGCACTTTGTTTTGGCTCTCTTAATGCATGTTACACATATTACTTGTCATGAGTGTGTGTGTTTCTTCCTCACCAGACTGCTAATTCCTGAGAACAGAACCTGGGTCTCAGTCATCTAGATTGTCACAGCACCTGGCAAAGCACCTGGCACATGGAAGGTGCTCAACCAAGGTGTTGAACAAAGGGATCCTGCCGTGAATCCTTTTGTGAGTGCTGTGTTCTTTTTGATGGAAAGTACTCACTCCCCGGTGAAACTTACTAAGGACAGGGATCCCCAGCATGGAGGAACTAAGGAGCAATGAGGCCCTCATCTTGTTCACTGAGGTTAAATAAAATTTCAGATCAGGGCACGTAGGAGAAAAAAACAAAGAGAGACTGTTTGGGGGAAGGAGATCTGGTAGAGCCCCCCAACTACACACAATATGCACACACATATGTTCTAGTAAGAAAGAAATGGGCTCTTTGCTTCCACTATCAGCTCCACCCCCAAACTTCTGCCCTTGAGACTTCCAGACAAATTACAAAGTTATCACAAAGGATGCTTGATACTAACAGCCAAGCTTGGCTTGAACAGAGTCTTGTCCAAAAGAGTCATAGATTGCCCTGCTTCTTGGGGACACTGAGGTCCAGGAAATAGAGGCCATTGCAGCTAACCTTCTTCATCTCAGGAGACCAGACATCTTCCACACATTGCTTTATTTAGCCTGCTCAGGACATGAGGTGTTAGGGAGTAGGAAGAGGGGTAGAAAAGATTTCCCTCATTTCACAGGAAGAGAAACTGAGCCTCAGAGCGGGGCTGTAGTCTCCCAAATCATTTGATGTGTTAAGAATGCTGATTGGGTGCTGCAGCCAGCAGGCATGTCTGGGCCGCAGGAGAAATCACCTGGGCAGAGACCTCACCCTTGAGTTTTAAAGGCATCACTGTCCCTGGGTTTCAGCTCAAATCACCCCCCTCCATGTGGATTCTCTCGTTTATTCCTTAGACACCCTACCCTTGCTGCCAGAGACCTATAATCCCAGTCTTCCTCCTCAAGTCTCTACCCTAGCCCAGGTGTGCCACCTGCCACCAACTAGGCATATTAAACCTGTGGCCAGGGCAACGCCTGTGGCTCAAAGGAGTAGGACGCTGGCCCCATATGCCGGAAGTGGCGGGTTCAAACCCAGTCCTGGCCAAAAAAAAAAAAAAAAACTGCAAAAAAACCCCCCCAAAACCTGTGGCCAGGCTAGATTCAGCCCATCATTCCCCTCCACTCATTAGTGCGGTCGACAATCTCATATGGGCAATGCCTTGTACGACCCTAGCAAATAGTATATAAGGGGTATGGGGGAAGCTGGCTGACTTGAGGAGTATTGGAGAAAGAAGAAAAGGAAAATACCCCCTCCCCATTCCCCCTACCCAGCTGCCTGATTCTCCTTTCTTCTGGTTTCTGCCTTATGAATTGGATTTAGCCTCTCCCCTCCATTCCTTTGACTTCATCCCTGGAAATCCCCAAGCTACAATCACAGCAAGGTCAGAGTTTTCATGGAGCTGGGAGTGTGCAGGCAGAGACTGGACATGAACTTAGTGGTGTGTCCAAGGGATCAATCCTTGAGGCTCCAAGTCTTGCCCATCTGCCCTTGACTCATACAGCTCTATGGCTTTCTGGCTGTGTATGTCCTTGGGAGCTCACTTAACCTTCTTACTTGTGAAATAAGAATAATACAACTTATTATAAGTTTTAATAAGAATAATTAAAACTTGGAAGATTGTTTTAGGGCTAGAACAACGTCTCAATACAAAGAACTGTTACTCCGTCTAAGAGACATATTCGGGTGTCCTCTGAAGTCCCTTTAAAGGTGTTGAGTACCTATAGATCTCACTCTGAAGGCAAACCAGGAAAATTCCTTTGGGACCCCTTTCCTATCAGACTAAAATAAGTTACTTTGTTTGGGGGAACCCCCTCCTCCATCCGAATCTACTTCCCTAAAGTTGGTCGGAGGCTCTAACCTGGCAGAGTGGTCAGAGGCTCCCCACCTGGGACAGTGGTTGTTACATTCTGTATTCATCTGGCTCCCAGTCTAAGCGAGGGCTGTCATGTGGGGAGAGGAGAGAGCAGGGCCCCAATTGCAGTGAAGATCGGGTGTGGCTCCTGTGACCTACCAAGAGAATGTTTTAAAATCCTCCCCCCATCAAGCTTTGAAAAACTGATGATCCAATAAAAGCAGCAGCTCCATTAGCAAGTGAGGCTGAAGCGGCTCTTTGGCCTTAGGGCTTTCTTCGCTGGAAATCTGGCCAGCCCTAGCCATAGGATCTGAGAAGTCTGAGCCAAAGGGGCAAGGCCTGCCCTGCAAGAGCTGGGAGCCATAAGACGTGGAGGATGAGGTAGGTGAGTTGGGCTCCTGGGGAGGGGGCGTCCCTGGACAACACACCCCGAGCTCAGGAGTGAATCCTAGGAGAGACACAGGCAGAGCTAAGATGCAGTTCTGGGTCCTTTCATAAATGTAGCTACCACAGGGGGTGGTCTGGGTACCTAATTGGCTTTGGTCCCCATCCTGGAATTTGGTGGGGGTTAGGGCTGAGGGCAGAAGCAGAAGTAGGCCACATGGCACCTAGCCAGTGCAGGGAATTGAACTTGGGAATGCAGAAAAAGTCTCAGAGGTCTGGCTGCAATGGTTGGTAGTCTAAGGCCCTTCTTGTGGATGGCCAGCTGGCTAGCTCAGCCGGTCAGTGCACAGCCCAGCTCTGTTCTGGAGGCCAAGGTCAACAACTTGGGGCTCACACAAGCCTATGAGCAAATCTAAATTTGTACCTCCAGTCTCTCTCAGCACTGTCATAGATACAAATAGCTGACTGCTAGAGGAGTGGCTGGATAGAAGGAGGATGATGAAGGCAACCCGCTCTCACCTCTGCTGGAGAAGAATTCTGACCACAGGCTGGAAGCCAGGCTAAAGCGTGGTGATTTCTTCTTGTCTTAAAAATTCCCTGCTTTTTCACCTGACTACAGTGCCTCGATTTTTATCTTACCTTCATTTTGCAGACTGGACATGGAGAGTTTAAATCATTTACCCAAATTCTCATAGCTGCAAGTAGTACCTTGACACTGCCTGAGAACCCTTTATAAAGGTCCTTCTCAGTGCCTCCTGAGGAGCTGTCCTTTGGATGCTGGGGGTGGGGACAGGACAGGGTGCCCTGCATGGGAGACAGTGGGCAGGTAGAGGGTGACTCAGGGTGTCCCTTAGTTTGTGGCCTGGTGGGAGTTCAGGGATGGCATGAGATAGATAAGGAAGAAGTTGGAGTCAGGCGGGGCTTGGGCTTGGGCAGCCACGGAATGGGCAGAAGTGAGCTTGTGGGTTCCTATACGCATGTGGCTTTCCCATCCTCCTCTGCCAGGGGATAAGGGTGTGCTTTAGCTCATCCAATAATGACATCAAGTCAGTAAAGTGCAAATTAGAGAAGAGGAGTCATCGCACTCCTCTTTCTTGTGGCAATTATTTCATTCATTGTAGGGCAATTCTATAAGCCCTGATGCTTGTGGTCATTTCAAGCTATAGTTCTATAAATCCATCAATGCTCACAGGTCTATATTGACTTCTTACAGTTTAGCCTATAACTGGTCCCAGACCACAGAGTCGAAGGTCAGGAAAAGGTTAGCAAAAGCCATAAACAATCCCATGCTGCTGCCAGAAGCTTCTTCTATAGTATGGAAAGGGTGTTCCAGTGCTCTAAGGGCACTTGTGCTTTGGTGGTCTTTTGTCTGACCAAAATGTCCTGTGTCTCCATTTATATCCAATACTAGTTCACCCATCGTGAGTCAACTTGAGTGTTTTCCTTCTACATAAATCTTTGCCCACATCTTTAATCATTTCCCTAGCATAAATTTCCAGACTTGGCATTGTTCCCTCAGCAGTGTCTGAGGGCTGCATACTCTTACCAACATTGGATCTTATAATTTCCTACAGGGTAATAAATTTGATATAAACGCATGATAACTTATTTAATTTGTATCTCTTCGATTTCTTTTTTTTTTTTTTTTGAGACGGAGCCTCAAGCTATCCTCCTGGGTACAGTGCCATGGCATCATAGCTATCCTCCTGGGTAGAGTGCCGTGGCATCATAGCTCATAGCAACCTCCAACTCCTGGGCTCAAGTGAGTCTCCTGCCTCTGCCTCCCAAGTAGCTGGGACCACAGGCGCCCGCCACAACGCCCGGTCTTTTTTTGGTTGCAGCCATCATTGTTATTTGGCGGGCCCGGGCTGGGGATTCGAACCCGCCACCTTGGGTGTACGTGGCTGGCGCTTTAGCCGATTGAGCCACAGGCGCTGAGCCATCTCTTCGATTTCTAATGAAACCTTCTGTTTTGTTTGGCCAATTGTATTTATTATTTTGTGATTTGCTTGTCTTTTGCCCTTTACTCTGTAGAATATTTCCTTTTAAATGTTGACTTGGGAGAGCTCCCTTTTATGTAAAGGTATTAAATTCCTAGTATTTCATACCTCTTGAAAGTAGTTTTATAGTTTATTGATGTCTTTAATTTTTTAGACTGTTTTAGAGACAAGGCAGCTCATTCTGTCATCCAGGCTGGAGTGCAACCATAGCTCATAATCATAGCCTGGACTTAAGCAATCCTCCCAACTCAGCCTCCTAAGTTAGCTAGGACTGTAGGCATAAATGGCCACCCCTGGCTGAGATTTAAATTTTTATACACTCAAATCTATCAGTTCCTTTATGAGTAATGCCTTTGATGTGGTGTTAGAAAGGCCTCTCCGACAACAAAATTATGGAAACGTTTATGCATGTGTTCTGCAAATTCTTTTATAATTTCTTCTTCTTTTTTTTTTTTTTTACATTTAATTCTTTCATCTATCTGGAATTGATTGCCTGTGTCTTTGTAAATTGCTTCAGCTTCCCTTTGAAATGAAAGTGATTAATTCATTAATTACCATAGCGAGGAGGGGAAGCTGGTAGAGGGGGGAGGGGTTGAAGAGACAGGAGAGATGAGATAATTAACAGGTCAAGGCAGGTCTAGAAGAGAAGGGATCAAGGGCTGCTGGCAGTGGGTGTGTGGAGGGAGCCAAAGGTGGGACACTCAGTTTCTGAGATTAGATGAGGGGCTAGGAGGTGACAGAGGGCTGCTTTGCCAGGGCAGGAGGTGGATAGGGGGTGGCTAGAGAAGGAGACTATGAACCAGGTGCTCAAATCCTTAGTAATTATGGGCATGGGTTTGGTGGGAGGTACCAGGAGAGTAGCCTCAATGAGGAGAACCAGAAAATGGCAGGAACCAGCTGGCAGAAGCCTCAAGGAGTAGCATTTATGAGTTTACAAGTTTTAGGTAGGGGGATTGTTATTGGCCATCCCATTGGGGCCAAGAGGATGTGGAAGAAGCCACTTGAGAGGTGTCCTGGGGTCAGTTATGGTGATGAGTAGAAGGAATATGCAGAGAAAAGGGCATGAGAGAGTTTGTTTAGTGTTAGCAGGACATTCTAGACTCAGGGTGCCAACAGGGGTCAGAGAGGGAGGAGGTTGTGAGAAGACAGTCTATTTCTGATCAATGAACAGAAACAGAGTCAAGGAAAGTTAAATGAAACCCATTGGTGCAGTACATTGAAATTCACAGAAAGTGTTTTCACACATGTGCTTGGAGATAAGTTTCAATGCAGAGTGATAAAGGGGTTTTCCCAGCATTGGGCAGGTGGCCTGTCAGGATGGGAACCCAGGAGACCCCCCTGTTCAGCCTGAGTGCTCATGCCTCCCCACAGACTCCAACATCAAACTTCTACACTCAGGGATAAAGGCTCGAAATGGCGTCTAACAATCTGCTTCTCTCTCCTTTCCCTGCAGACAGTAGTCCACCTTTCTGGCCTTGCTGACCATGAATGGGATGGCCAATGTGAATTCTGCCAGCCGCCCTCACTATGCCTCTTCCATCCCTGTGCCTCGAGCTTCTTCCCAGACCAGGATTCATACACCGGGTGCTTCTCCCCAGCTGCGGCCACGCCAGGCTGGGCTGGCCCTGAGCCCTCAGAGAGCAGCCTCCCCAAGACTGGGCAAGGCTGCAGGCCCTTCCAGAAACTCCTCTCCTAAGGCCTCCCGGGGCAGAGGCTCCCCCAGGGGTGCTGGGACAGTGAGGGAGTCAGCTGAGGGTGGAGACGGCCTCTCTAGCTCCCCATGGAACAGTCCCAGGATAACCCCCAAAGCAGCCCTTTCCAGTCGAGCTGGCTCCAGAAGAGTAGGGGAAACACAAGGCACCCACAGAATGAAGAAAAAAGCCCATGAAGGGATTCCAATCAGCCAGACCAGGGGCAGGAGCCCATCCCGGACGAGCTTTCATGGAGAAACTCAAACACCAGGCACTTCTGAAGGTCAAAAGCCTCCTACCTGCCCTGGAAAAGACCAAAGAAATGTAAACTACAAAAGTTCTGGACTTCCCAGATCTTTGGCACCTGATGATGGGGCAGCTTCACAGGCTTCTTCTCCAGTCTGCAGCCCAGCACCAGGCAAGCGCCCCTCTCCCACCCCAGGGGCCATTAGTTTCTCCTCAGCCCATCAGCAGAGTCAACCAGTCACAGCCACGGTGGCCCCCTTCCAGTACAGGTGAGTTGCGGGGGCCAGGCAGGGAGGGAAGGCAGGGAGAATGATGTTGGAACCAAGGAACAAACCTCAAGAGTGGAGAGGCCCTGATGACCAGTGGCTGGTAGAGACCAGAGAGCTCCAAGGCATAGAAAAAGTTGTCTGGCAGGTGGAGGCCTACAAAATTGGGGGTTTAGAGACCTGAGATGGTTTTGAGAACATCAAAGGGAAGTCCAGTTCAAGGTTTGGTCTTTTCTCAACTCTGGGGACTCCACAACAAACAGGGGCTTGTACGGAAGGTACCCCTAAAACATCCATTTCTGCTCTCTGGAAATGATGCAACAATATACATAATAGGATATTCTGAAAGCTTAAGCAGTTAGGTATGAAGACAGTTAGTGCCAACCTTGCCCAATTCAATGTGGGATATTTGCCACAACTGTGAGTTAGACCAACTTTATTACTTGGGCACTGTGAATAAAATCCCAACTGCTTCCCTCATTGCTTTCATGATACCTTGTATCTATTTGTCTGTCAATCTCACTTTTTCTCTCCTGTGCTCACTCCACTTACTATATTGCCTTATGCATATCTATTAATGCGCCTGGTATATCAGTAATCAGTAATGCTCCCTAAACAGACGGACAGGTATTGGCACCCTTGGTGGTAGTGGCTGGGCCAGTATTCCTAACATGGTGGTCAACTAGCTAGTCTTTCTAGCTTTTATCAGACATGGCAAGTTGAGTGAGTAGAAAAACACTTCATTAACTATGCCTTTTTATTTGTTTATTTTTATTTTGAGAGAGAGTCTCACTTTGTCGCCCTTGGTAGAGTGCAGCAATGTCACAGCTCACAGCTACCTCCAACTCTTGGGCTTAAGGGATTCTCTTCCCTCAGCCTCCCAAGTAGCTGGGACTACAGGCGCCTGCCACAGTGTATGGCTATTTTTGTTGTTGTTGCTGCAGTTGTCATTGTTTAGCATGCCCAGGCCAGGCTCAAACCTGTCGGCCCCAGTGTACGTGGCCTGCACCCTACTCACTGAGCTATGGGTGCCGAGCCAACTATGCCTTTTTAATAAAAATATAACTCTTCACTAAAATGACCACATTAAGCAAATTAAAATTTAAATACTAATTACTACACAGTTTAGAAATGGCCAAATGCAAATTAAGTATCTTTCTAAGCTAACTTCCCATGTGTATTTTTTTTTTCTTTTCCCACACTAATGCAAGGAGAAACTCTCCCTTATATTTTAGGTGTACAGAAGCTCACACATCATTCCTATACATGGGGGCCTCTGAGGCATCAGAGTAGCTGGATGTGGGGATAGGGAGCCTCTAGGAACTTTAATCTTCACTAGAAGCCAACTTGTATGTCTTGATCTTTGAAAAGTCAAATGCAACCTCATATTACAGTAATATGTAGATACCCAGCGTCTGGAACAGGGAAGTGAATAGTCCTACCATAATCTGCCTGTGTTCAGGACTCTTTGAGAGTGTTACATTTACTTACGAACACCACATTTTAAAAGGACATCAACACATAAGAACATTTGGAGATGGGCAGTGCCTGTGGCTCAGTGGGTAGGGCGCTGGCCCCATTCACTGAGGGTGGCGGGTTCAATGCTGGCCCTGGCCAAACTGCAACAAAAAAATAGCCAGGCATTGTGGTGGGTGCCTGTAGTCCCAGCTACTTGGGAGGCTGAAGCAAGAGAATCTCCTAAGCCCAGGAATTGGAGGTTGCTGGGAGCTGTGTGACATCACAGCATTCTATCAAGGGTAATAAAGTGAGACTCTGTCTCTACAAAAAAAAAAAGAACATTTGGAGAAAGACTGACATGTTGCTGAGGGCCCCCAAAAAGGTGTTAGAAGAATGATTAAAGGAATTGAAGAAGTTTGCTTTAGAAAGAGAAGGCTTAGAGAGGGCTGAGAACTATTTTCAAATATTTGAAGGGCTGTCATGTTGTAAGATGAATTAGATTTACTTGGTGCAGCTCCAAAGACCTGACTCAGCACTATGGTGGTTAAAAGTTAGTTCAAGACAGATCTGAGGCTCAATAGGAAGAAGTTTCCAACAACTAGAGAGGATTCCAAATTAAGCAGAAGTGAACTCCTTGTTATTGCAAGAATTCTGGCTGACTCCGCAGCCAAAGAGAATTCTTACCCGGGTGATGCCTGGCTCTCAAAGCATCCCCTCTGTCTGACTGTATGATTCAAAAAGTGTACCAATGTTTCTTTTTGTAAGAGGCAATGCACTTCTGTCCCTTGTGACCTTCTCGACTTAAGATTCTGAAGCAGATGAGAGAACTCAGGAAGCAGAAATGCAGGGCAGATCTGCCTTTGAACGGCCTTTTTCCAATTAGTAAAATCTTTCCCTGGTGACTCTTTGACTTCTTTTCTTACCTGATAGCCTTCATTTTGAATTCATTCTTTGAGAAAAAATGTCTAGGCAATAAATTCTTTGAGATTTTACATGATTCACCTTACAAGTCCCATGGTATATTTAGAACCTGACATTTTCCAAAAGAGGTCAGGATTTTTTCCTCTGAACATTTCAAATGCAATTTAAACAGACCCATGTTTCCTTCATTCAGCAAACATTTATTACATGTTTGCATTTTAAACAAAAAAAAGGAATGAGTCATGCCATCCCAATAGGGGCTTGCTTTACCCTATCACCTAGAAACCTGCCCCTTTCAGGCCCTGGATTAAGGCTAGAGAGAGGGTCATGACTCATGCAAAGGTGAGGTTAGGACCAAGGACATTCCAAGACACTGCAGGCTGATGGGCAAGAGCCCAGCCTAACCTACAGGGCCAGAACTGCTGTCAGGGGCAGCTCTGCCAAGGGCCAGGCTGTGCTACCCTTCTAAGCTTTATAGCTAAGGAGGTGCCATCTGTTCCCTAGAATCCACAGACATTCTGTTTTCGTGGAAATCTGCTCCCCCCACCCCAGCATCTTGGCCTTTTATAGTACAAAGCCCCAGCAGAACACAAAAGCAGAGGTTCCCTGCTTCTCTGCCCGTCTCCAGCCTGGCTGTGTCTGACCTGCTTTCTCCAGGAAACAAATCCATCTTTTCCCCTGCCCTATCCTCCACAGCCCTCTCTTGTCAAGGGTCTAGGTATGGTCTCCCCAGTGAAGCTTATCTTCTGCCATCTACCACTTCCCTCTATGGACCACTGCTCCTTGGACCCAGAGAAGGCATAAGGTCCTCCAGTGTGCTCTTGGGAGCCCCTGGTCTTATGCATCTAATTCCATCACAGCCTCCACCTGATTTCCCTCTGCTCTCCTGGAAAAAAGCCATAACAGCTTCACCACAGCCCTTGTGCCTTTTGCCAACTGCCAAGTATTTTTTTTTTTCCTCTGACAGTTCTCTCCTTCCTTCCTCAGGCAGGCTTGGGGTGGACTTCATCCAGGACAGTATGGTTAATGGTGTCAGGAGTTTAGGGTAATGAGTGTTATCACTGTAGTTTTTTTTGTTTTTGTTGTGTTTCGTTGTTGTTGTTTTGACACAGAGTCTCACTCTGTTGGCCTGAGTAGACTGCTGTGGCATCATCGCTCACTGTAACCTCAAATTCTGGATTTGAGCAATCCTCTTGCCCCAGCCGCTGAAGTAGCTGGGATTACAGGCTCCTGCCACAATGTCCAGCTAATTTTTTTCTATTTTTAGTGGAGACAGGGTCTCACTCTTGCTCAGGCTGGTCTTGAACTCCTGAGCTCAGGCAACCCACCTGCCTTGGCCTCCCAGAGTGCTAGGATTACACTCGTGAGACACCACACCCAGCCTTCCACTGTCTTCTCTGATTCAACCTCCATCTGACTTCTGGCATAGATAGTGCTGTCCACTCAGGCTGAGAAAGCAAGGGCAGACATGGAGGCCTGCTGTGTTCCGGGAGGCAGAGCATACATAGATAAAAGTTTGGAGTCAGCTGAGATGGAGAGATAAAGGCTGCCTTCCTCAGTGTTCCTGGCCTTATAGCTGATGCGACCTCACCCAACTTGCTTCATAATAATGGGAATAACAATCATGCTGCAGACTATTTCTCTGTTTAATGCTTGTTATTGTAGATACTGTGCTTAGCTCTTTACATATGTGATGTTATTCAGTGAAACATTTAATACATTATATAGAATTACCTTTCCCTGGTAGAATTTCCTATTACTTTCTCATCAATATGTTGTATCCCTTACTTCAGACACCCAGGTCCATACTAATTTCTTCCAAGAAATCAACCAACACCAGTTTTTCACCCCCTGGGCGCTCATTTATGTGGGTAGACATTTAATTGGCAGTAGTACATGGTGAGTGTCCCCATTGTATTGAGCACCCTTGGGGGCCAGATGAGGTCTCCTGTTTTCTCTGAGAACACCTCCACCCTACCCTATCCCTAGCACCCACCTGAGGGGGTTGTAGATGCATGAGAGCTCAAAACTGCTTAAATAGTTTAAAAAGAACTGAGCACTAGCAGCAAACACCTCCCACAACTCTAAACTATCAGACTGATCTTGGCCTTGAGAGCATCTCTTCACCCCCTGATATAAGCCAGACCTAGAGGGGAAAAGAGATTTACTACAGGTTATGCAGCAAGTTAATGGCAGAGCTAGGCCCAGAGTCCTAGCCACCTAAGTATTTGAAAAAAGTAAAGTCTGGAGAGAGAGAAGGACAAATCTCAGTAGCATTGGAGTCTTACAGGGTCCCTGGCCCAGGCTGTCAATTTCCCCTCCTGCTTGCACAGCCCTCCCCCACCTTCTGCCAAGCTGCCAAAGGGTCCATTTAGCTGGAGACAGCGGGCGGACGGGTGGGCGGGCCAGCTCGGAGAGCCCAGGGTAATTGCCTATAATGAAAGCTCCCACAGCCTTTGTTCCTGGGAGCGATTGTACGTTTGGGGTTGTGCGCAGAGGTCTGTGTGCACTTGGGAGCTGGTGCCCAGAGACCTCACCCTTCCTTCCAGCTGCCACAACTGGTCCAGCACAGTGTCCTTCCAGGAGTCACTGCAGCCTCAGCTGGGCCTGTCCCTTCTTCTTTCATGACCTCCTAGCTGCTTGGACGGTGTACAAGCCTGGGGAGCCCTGTGTGTGCCACTGAGCTTCCGGGAACCAGTAACCTCAGCTTCAGAGGGACCCCTTCCCTGTGTGTTTACTCATGGCTGCGCGATTGTGCTCACCAAGGGCAAGGACCATGGCTGGGCAGAGGCCTGAAGGCCTGGAGTTCCCAGGAATCCCTCTGCCCTGTGGGTGATACATGTTCCTGAGCGTGGGTAGCATGTCAAAGAGCATCATCTGGCATCAGGCATCCCAGTGCTCTTGGGGCTCCCTGCCGGCTGACTTTACATAGAAGGCTGCTGCCTGCTGGAGTGCATGCACGGGCATGTGCAGGGAAGAGCCCCTCAGGGGGCCGCAGAGTGCCAGCAGAGGAGAAGAACCACGCTCTAAGAGAGCTTTTAAGCCAATGGAGGGGCTCTGGGGCCAGAATAACCTCTGCCATGAGTGACCTCTCCTTCTTGGTCCCATAGGTTGCAAAAAGACCAGGAACCAGGGCCCTTCCCCCAGGGTAGCTGGGCCCTTGATGACTACTCTGAGCCCCCTGCTGAGACTGAGGAGAGCTTCTCCTGCATGGGTAAGTGTTCTGGGGAAAGACTTCCTCCTGGGGTCTGGGGGCCACTGGGCTAGAACTATTCTTATTGCCCATATGGAAGAAGTCACCTAGGCTAAACAGGTTCTTATTTTGACAATGAGACATTGACCTTTGAATTGCACTTTTAGTTTTCACTTTGTTTGACTTGACCCAGGATTGGTTCATCAAATCCAGAAGCACTTCAGGGCCAGGATAGGAAACTGGCAAGTAGGTACCACATTCATCAATGTTCAGGTTGTGGGAGTCACTCTATGTGTGTCACATATGAGGTTACAACTGAAAGGTAACAAGCTAGGGAAGAACAGCCAGTCCTGATCAAGTCCAGGTTAAAAATGAATGTCCTGGGAAGTGCCTGTCACTCAGTGGGTAGTGCACCGGCACCATATACCGAGGGTGGTGGGTTCAAACCTGGCCCTGGCCAAATTGCAACAACAACAACAATAAAATTAACTGGGCGTTGTGGTGGATGCCTGTAGTCCCAGCTACTCAGGAGGCTGAGGCAAGAGAATTGCCTAAGCCCAGGGGTCAAAGGTTGCTGTGAGCTGTGTGATGCCACTGCACTCTACCAAGGGCAATAAAGTAAGACTGTGTCTCTACAAAAAAAAAAAAAAAAATGAAGGTCCTAGGAACCAAAGAGGCAGTCCAGAGCCATCTGGGTGGCTGCCTGCCAAATCCGTCTTCCCCCAGGACCACTTTTAATAGGTCATTCTCACACATATCCCCTTTTGCATATCATCCTGTAGTCACAAGGTATCACCCGAACCTCAGAAATGTGAGGTTCACAAAGAAAATCCCTAAACCTTTAATACAATGATGTTCATTCTGGGCAGAGACTACCAGGTGCACAAAATCTCTGAATGAATGGGTGAGTGAAGGAGTGGGTGCTTTGTCTGTCAAAGGCCAGGCCCTCAGTGGGTTGGATTCTAACTCTCAGCAACACTTAGAGATGTATGTTGATTTTCTTGTACATTTTTAAAAAAAATACCTGTGGTGATGGTTCTGACCCACACCAGAAGTACAAGAGATTACACACTGCAGGGAACCAGCTTCATCCTTTAGTTTCCCAGACAAAGAGAAACTTGACCCAAGAAATTATTGAGAGGCTGGGTACAGTGGCTCACACTTGTAATTCTAGCACTCTGGGAGGTCAAGGCATGCGAATTGCCTGAGCTCAGGAGTTCAAGACCAGCCTGAGCAAGAGAAAGACCCCCATCTCTAAAAATAGCCTGGCTTTGTGGCAGGTACCTGTATGTAGTCCCAGTTACTTGGGAGGCTGAGGCAAAAGAGTCGCTTGAGCCCAAGAACTCGAGGTTTCTGTGAGCTATGACACCATGGCACTCTACCAAGGGCGATGAAGTGAGACCCTGTCTCAAAAAAAAAGAAAGAAAGAAAGAAAGAAATTATTGAGCTTGCTGTTTGAAAACCTGAGACTGCCAAGAATATTTGTCTTATAGCTCTGTCTCAGTTCCCTGCTCCAGGGGGCAAAGTTGGGGCTTAGAACACAGCCCGAGTCTGAGATCATTTGACACTGATATTATACACTCCTGTCTTCTCTGTCCCCTGCCAGGCTGGGATGGGGTCATCCTCTGGGCCTGGGAGAGGGACCCTTTTGAGCCCTCTCTGGCCATGGTCTACAACCAGGAGCCACTGTACCCCTCAGAATAGAGCAGCAATATTCACTTTTCCATGGCACATCTTGTGGAGGAGGGTGATGGGGTAGGCCATGTACAAAGTGAGCCATCTCCTCCCACAGTGAGTATACACCCAGGGGACCCAGGGCATGGCAGGGGACAAAAGGAAACCAAATTTCCCTGGCACTGAAAACCCATCAGAATTAGCATGTGGTAACCAGGAAACTATGTGGAGCTCTATTTTTACATTTGCAGTTTTGTTAGTGTAATGGCTTCCTTATGTGTATACCACACTGTTCAGAGCCTAATGATCTCCATCCACCTAACCAGGCACTCGTTCATGATTAGCATCTGATGAGTTGCTGAGAGGACTTTTACTTTTAATATCTGCTGCAGACGCGTGTTAGGATCCCCCAGGCTTGTCAGCTGGAAGACGGTCCTCACTGGCTAAATCTGAAAGGGTCTGAGAGATCACAGGTTGGGTTGCACTGTGGAGCAGAACGCTAATGAAATTTTGGGGGTGGGTTTCATATAAGAAAGTGAGAAACACCAGCTTCCTCCAAGGCTCCTAGGGGAAGGGAACAGGGTTCACAGCACTGCCTCTGCTCTGGCACTAGCTGGTTGTCAAGGGAATTCATCTTTGCCGAGGATTCACCAAGCTCTTTGACAGGCTGGATGGGGAGAGAGATTTGGGATTTGCCTGCTTTGTGGGGGAGCTTGCACGCTTTGGAGCTTGAAGAAGACAGAGAAGAGGAGATGAAGAGAGGAGACAACTGAATGGTTTCATTTTACACCTTGCTCTCCCGCCCCCAAACTCACTCAGGGAATGACATGACTTGTTCATTCATGTATTCTTTCATTCAATCAACAAGTCATCAGGGGGTGTTTGCCTAGTGCCAAACCCTGTGCTTGACATTGGGGTAAAAAATATGAAGGCCAGGTACAGTGGCTCACACCAGTAATCCTAGCAACCTGGGAGGCTGAGGCAGGAGGATCACTTGAGCTCAGGAATTCAAGACCAGCCAGAGCAAGAGCAAGACCTCCATCTCTACAAAAAAATAGAATAATTGGCTGGATGTGGTGTGGGCATCTATAGTCCCAGCTACTTGGGAGGCTGAGGCAGGAGGATTGCTTGAGCCCAGGAGTTTGAGGTTCCTGTGACCTATGATTGTGCCACTGCATTCTAGCCCAGGTGACAGAGTGAGATTTATTTAAAAAAAAATAAAGGCTCAGCGCCTGTGGCTCAATCGGCTAAGGCGCCAGCCACGTACACCTAAGGTGGCGGGTTCGAATCCCCAGCCCGGGCCCGCCAAACAACGATGATGGCTGCAACCAAAAGATGGCCGGGCGTTGTGGCGGGCGCCTGTGGTCCCAGCTGCTTGGGAGGCGGAGGCAGGAGACTCGCTTGAGCCCAGGAGTTGGAGGTTGCTATAAGCTGTGATGCTATGGCACTCTACCCAAGGGGATAGCTTGAGGCTCCGTCTCACAAAAAAAAAAAATAAATAAAATAAAAATAAAAATAAAAATAAAAATGGTGATTTGACCTGCTTTTAAGGAGCTCATCATCTAGAGATTCACTCCAGTGAGACTTACCTAGAGAATTTGCTAGGATCGGGAAGCCTTGCACAGCAGCTTGC
>CAUYQV010046391.1:0-49236 GCA_963574575.1 Galagoides demidoff
TTGTGTGTGTGGCTCGGCACCTGTGGCTCAATCGGCTAAGGCGCCAGCCACGTACACCTAAGGTGGCGGGTTCGAATCCCCAGCCCGGGCCTGCCAGACAACAATGATGGCTGCAACCAAAAAATGGCCGGGCGTTGTGGCGGACGCCTGTGGTCCTAGCTACTTGAGAGGTGGAGGCAGGAGACTCACTTGAGCCCAGGAGTTGGAGGTTGCTATGAGCTGTGATGCCATGGCACTCTACCCAGGGGGACAGCTTGAGGCTCCGTCTCAAAAAAAAAAAGATTTGTGTGTGTGTGTGTATGTTTAAATGTATTTTTATGTGTCTCTATATATCATATATTGTCTACATGGCACAAAATTGACTAGGCATGCTCATAAATTAAATAAATACATCTAAATATTTTTCAAGTTCATGTGAATTTAGTAAATGTTTGATAAATAAACTAAGTTATTAAAAATAATATTGGTAAAATAAAAATTCCTTCAAATTATTGGCATACATTTTTGCCTGAGTTTATGAATCATCGTGATGTTTTTAAGGTGTCAGAGTTTGATGCAAAGATTATAAAACTATAACCAGCCCTAAACAAAGTAATCTATGTGTATGTATTTTCTGATAAGTAACACTAATTTAATATGGTTGTTTTAATAAAAACAGCTTTAGCCAGACGCAGTGGCTCATGCCTGTAACCCTAGGAATCTGTGAGGCTGAGGCCAGTGGATCGCTCGGGCTCAGGAGTTGGAGAGCACCCTGAGCAAAAGCGAGACTCCATCTTTACTAAAAATTTTAAAAAAATGAGCTGGGCATCATGGTAGTCACCTATAGTCCCAACTACTCAGGAGGCTGAAGCAAGAAGATCACTTGAGCCTAAGAGTTTGAGGCTCTTGTGAGCTATGACGCCACGGCACTCTGCCCAGGGCCACAGAGTGAGAGACTGTATCTCAAAAACTAACTAACTAAATAAATAAATAAATAAAACCAGCTTTGTGGGTTCATTAACACCATCACTCAGCAAATATTTCATGAGTTCTGGTGAGGTGCCATGCACTGTGCAAGGGAGACAGATACCCGTCCTGGTCTGAGGGGACACAGGCACTGACAGAGCCTCCTGGAGGAACACTGGCAGAGCCACTGGGACGCCAGGAGGATGTTCAGGAGCATGTTCCCAGCAGGAGCCCCTGAAGAGCGTCTCTGGGACCTTTCCTGATCACCCCGGGGGTGGGCAGAACCTCCCCAGTTTGAGGCACCTTAAGGCCTGCACAGCTGGGATGTTCAGGGGTTCCAGGATGGGGCTCAGCTGATTTATCCGGCCCCTCTGGGCCTTCATGTCCTGGACTCCCTTCTTTTCCCCTCTCCATCCTTTTTACTGAGTGCTGCATAGGCCACTGGACCCTGGAATGGCTTCATGTGACCAGTTCCTGCTGTCCATGGCAGCTCCCTACATGCCAGAACCTTGACTGCAAACCCAGCTAAGGTGCTAAGCATTGAGCTCCTATGGGCTAGAGGTGCCAGGGAGCCTCGAGGAGGGGAGACCTCAATGCCCAGGACTGGCCTGTTTTCTCAGAGAAAGGGACATTTGAACATAGCCTATAAGGGATTTTTGTAAGACCCCAGAGAGGGGAAGAAGGGTCAGGGCATTGATGCCAAAGGAGCTTTGGGTGGGGAGCGGGCAGGGCTGATGGTAGGGCATGGTGGCGCACATGCCATTGGTCCCGCAGCAGGAAGTTCTGGAGGGTTTTCTGCAGGATGGTGATACCATAGGTCCATGCTTTGAGGGCAATGGGACACACAGCAAATGGGGAGGACCAGTAACCTGCTCTGCTATTCAAGGGTGGAGCTGGGCCTCAAGCCATGCTAGAGTGCAGGGAAGCGGGCCTCCCAAGGCAGCTCTCACCCCCGTCTCACTCAACAGTAACCAGAGGAACCATATTGCATAAAGGATGCCCTACTTCTGACAAACCCAGCCCTCCAGCCTGGTCCCCACAGCCCAGCATGGCCTCATTACACAGCCTCTCAGGCAACTGGGGCCATCTGTGACCCTCAGGTCTGGGCTCCCAGGATCACTGTGGGCCACGCCAAGTTGACAGAGACACCAAGCCAGACCCACCTGGCTCCACTTCCACAACAACAGGGATGAGCCGTACCAAACATCATCTGCTAGGCCTGCCCTAAAGGAGAAATGGGCCTTGGGGACAGCCAGTTCCTCCCCAAACCCATGTTCCTTGGACTCTGACCCTGTGTCCTCTGACCCTATCTCCATGTTGCAGTCTAGATGTCTATAGGAACCCAGCTGATCTGACCCTGATGTGTCCCAACAATGAGCAAGCCTTCTTCTGCTCTAGAAGGTGAGGGCCTGAGTGGGGATACCCTCTCAGCTTTGCTGCAGGCCACCTGCTTGTGTCCCAGGGCACACTGCCCCCTCCCTAGGCCCATCTTTCCCCTGGGCCACAAGGGCCCCTTTGCAGTGCATGGTTCAGCCTGATTCGGTGCAGCCCTGACCTTCCCCATCTATGGACCACGCAACCCTCTAAGGCTGCGCGCCCCATCCTGCTGTGTCTCCGGGAAGAGCTCCTTCAAGTTCGGGTATCACTGCGACTGGCGGTGCACAGCGGCCTCTTGTGGCCATCTGTTGGCATGACATGGCTCCAGGTTGGGCAGAAGGGCTGCTGGGCAGGAGGGCGCTGGGAGGCTTGCTAGTCACTGGGAGGCCTGGGCAGGGCGGGTGGAGGGTCCCAGCATGGCACAGCAGTTGAGAGGGGGCTTAACCGGCCCTGCTTTGAGGCCAGCAGGCCACAGGCCCCTTCTTCAGGTTAATGGAGCCCAGGAGAAACAAGGAGGCTTTGAGGCCATCTGATCCGACTTCCTTCTGCTCATCCTTCACACACATTTATTGAGCACCTACTGAACCCTCTGCCTGTGTAGGTCCTGCTCACAGAGCAGCAGCCTCCACCTTGGGACCTTCAGGCCCTCAGGGCCCCAGCATCTCCACTTCCAGCTCTGAGCCCTGTGTTTCTGCTCCATACCACGGACCTCACAGGTCCCTGGCCTGGGTTCTGAAAACATCTGTGAACCACCACCAGCAAAGTCCAGCAAAGTCCACAGACTCTGAGGGGGACCTCAGGGCATGCTCACAGCCCCACCCCTTCTTGATCCTGAAATGTGCAGCATCCTTTCATTGATCCATTCATCATATTTGAAATGAATTTGAATTTTTTAAAAAATTCTTTGAAATAAGAATCATTTCATTAACCTTCATCATAACTCTACAAAGCATATCATCCTCCAAGAGAGAAGATCCCTCAAAGAGGAAGCAGTAGCTTCTGGCACTTCCCAGCCCCAGCCCTGACCCCACTTGTGAGGTGAGGCTGGGGGACAGTCCTCTTCTAGTCTCACCTGGGCAGAGGAGCACTGTGGCTCCATTTACAGGGATGGTCCATTTACAGAGCCCTGTGGACCCGGGCAACCTGGCCTCTCTCCTGGTGGTTGGGACAGCAGTGGTGGCCCCAAGGACTAAAGGGCAGGGGCACATCCAATAGCCAAAACCTAGGCCATTTTTCAGCCCTTGTCTGGTTCTCCCTCAGCTGCCCAGTCCAGCGTCTGCCAGCTGCACATGGGTGTGGTAGGATGGGAGTCCTTGGCCCCTGTCCAGTGTGGGCATGTTGCCTCCAGAGATAGGCCAAGCGAGCTTTCTTGCCAGCTGTCACCAGCTGGACCCTCCTTCACAGACAGGGCCCCCCCCAAACTGTGCAAAATCAATTTTTCCTTTGCAACACACTCGAGAAGCTCACTGATAATAAAGAACACAAAAAGAGAGGGGAGCCCCCTCAGGTCCCCTGGGTGGGAGGATTTGGACAAAGAGAGCCACCTGTGATGGTTTATGGATCCTCATGTCAGACTAGCCTGGGCCTGGCACACCTCTGCCTTTTGGGGGGCACCTGGCAGTTGGGCTCAGACTCACACACACAACCCTGTGTCACCTCGCACAAGCTTTGTTTTCTGCCAGGCATATTTGGCCAACACTCTGGTGACAAGTTCTCCATCCTACCCTTCCCCCCTCTCCGAAACAGGTGAGTTGCCAGGAGGCCCCTGGAATTAGGCAGGGACAACTCCCAACCCTGGGACCCTTGTTGCAGCTTCAAAATGTCTCCATCCAAGTTTGCAAATCTTCACAGGGTCTCACTCCACACCCTGCATGTGCTTGGTGAGAGGTACAGTCACCACCCTGGGGAAGCTCAGACTAGCGGGGACAGTCCTGTCAACAACCGCCCAGAGTGCAGGGTTGGCTGGGTGCCCACAGCTCAGTGGTTAGGGCGCCGGCCCCATGCACCAGGGCTGGCAGGTTCGTGCCAGACCAGACCTGCCAAACAAAAGAACAAAAACAACCCCATAGTGCAGGGTCACAAACACCATGGCAGTGAGACATGGGGAGTCAGTGGAAGGAGCCACAGATCCCTCCTTCCCAAAGGAAGCAGCGCTGCCCTGGGGCTTGCAGGAAAGGAAAGAAGGAAAGACGTTCAGTTCACACAGTGGAACCACGTGAACAAAGGCTTGGACATGTGAACATCATGGGGTGTCTGAAGAAGGGTAGCGTGTCGGGGGCCTCCACGACCACCCCCAGCTCCTTCATTCACCAGCAGGGATCATGGGACTCGGTTTATAGTTGTGCTTGCGGCTATGATTTATTATGAAAGAGGAATACGGAGCACAGTCAGGCCGAGTGCACGGGGTGAGGTCTGGTGGAGACCAGGCACAGGCTTCCATGGCTCTCCTGATGGAATCACCAGGATGTGCTTAATCCCTCCTGCAACCAGTTGTGACAACAGGTGAAATGTCTACCATCACACTCTGCCTGACAAGTACCAAAGTTTCAGGTTCCCAAAAGGAGAGCAGTCATCCACCATAAACCACAGCTCACACAAGCGGTTTTGGCGCAGTGAGCCGCTCTCAGTAGGGAATGGTGAGAATCCACCCAATTCTAGCTTCCCAGATGCCAGCCAAGAGCCAGCCTTGCAGGCAGGCTTTTGTCTTGGGTCTGCTATGTTCATTCTTTTCTGTACAGTTAAAGGGTAAGGAGGGAAGGGGAGAAACAGAGACTGTGTCACAGGGACCCATCTAGACCATGGACTTGATCTTGGGGTGACAGAGCCACCAATGGGTGATAAGCTGCAAGCAGGTGGCCAAGTCCAGCCTGTGCTTAAGGATGGAAGAAGGGGTCCATGAAAGAGTCACCTTGAGGCCCTGGCCATGGGGACCCTTTAGAGCCCTGTGTCCCCCCCCCCCCCGGTGCATAAATGTCTTGCTAAGTTGTAAGACATTTGTTTTGCTTTCTCTTTGGGGGTCAGAGTCTTGCTCTGTCACCCCAGCTAGAGTGCAGTGGTGGCATCAAAGCTCACTGCAGCCTCCAAGTCCTGGGCTCAAAAGATTCTCCTGCTTCAGCCTCCCAAGCAGCTGGGTCTACAGGCACACACGACCATGCCTGGCCAATTTTTAAATTTTTTTATAGAGACGGGGTCTCACTATGTTGTCCAGGCTGGTCTTGAACTCCTGGCCTCAAGTGATCCTCCCACTTCAGCCTTCCAAAGTGCTGGGATTATAGGCATGAGCCATGGTACCTGGCCATGATCCGCTCATTTGGTTGCCTTCTCCACCAGACAGTAGTCTCCTAGAGAGCAGGGGCCATGTCTTACTTTGGCAGAGCAGGCATACTATAAGCATTCACTAAATAAATAAATGCTTATAAATAAAAATACAATCAGCATTGCTTGAGCACGTACCCAGGCCCAGACTCTGTACTAAGGTCCTGTACATTAATTTCATCCCCATTTGACAGATGAGGACATTGAGGTTATAAAATGTCAAACAACTTGCCCAAGTTGCTCAGCATCTGAGTCTCAAGCTGGACCACTGGTGCAGCTACGTCCCTATGGGAGGTGGAGCAGCTGGTGAGTGTGGAGTGTGTCAGAGGCTGAGGGTTAGTTTCCAGGAGGAAAGACCTTCCACAGACATCTAGCAAGTCCAGGGATTCTCACCATGGACCCATGTCCTATGGGCCCCAGCACTGCCCTCTCTGAGCCTCACAGCCTTCCTCTGAGCACACAGCCCCCTGCAGGCAGCACACACCAGGCCGGGCACTGCACAGGGGGTATTGGTGACCATGAGTGATAACTGGAGTTTACACATGAGAGCCAGACATCAGCCTGTCAGACCCTCATGCCATCCTCTGGGGCCCTGAGTGAATATTATTCCTGTTTCAGAACACGGTGTGACAAGTGCTTCTGTCTTAGGAACGTGGGAACAGGAAAGCCTTCACTGAAGAAGAGAGTGTCCTTGAAAGATCAGTAGAATTTCATCAGGCAGAAGGAGAAAAGGGCATCTCTGTCCAGGGCACACGCTGAGCTGGGGCTTGGGAATGAGAGGCCTCAGGGTATGGCCCTGGGAGTGTAAGTGAGGTCCACAGCAGGGCGAAGCCACACCAGGAAGTCACTGATTGAAGATAGGGAAGCTGCAGCCAGGCACTTGGTTGATGTGCATTTATTGAGCATTTATTAGGAGCCAAGCACCATAACAGGTGTGGGGGGACAGAGATGACTAAGGCACAGTCATCCACTAGAGTCTGGGCCAATCTTGCCATGCCTGGGTTACCCTCAGTCAGGAACCCATATTCTGTCCCTGGCACCCTGGCTGACCCACTTTGTAACCAGGGTCCAGCTCCTTTCCCTCCTCAGACTGGACGCCTTCCATAAAAAGAGTGTAACTGCCCTTGTCAACTGATGATGGAGCTCTTTGAGCCCTTGGGATGAAAGATTCTGTAAATACAGAGCCTTGTCACTGCACTGGGTGGGGTGAGGTAGAGAGCCCACATCAGATCCCCAAGAATGCAGAGAAACAGCCCCCAGGAGTCAAGGGGCACCAAGCTGCTCTGAGGTCACCACCCACTGACAGCTGCCAAGTGTGTTCCCACAGCCAGGAAGCCTGACATGAAAGTCCCCCACCCCCGGCGAGGTCTGCCTGTGATGGTTAAATGACAGACGCCAACACCCTGGCTGCTAACTGATGCCAACAGGAGGGAGGGAGAAGTGGAGGTGGCTTTGGTTGCAGGGAGGTTACTGGAAGCTTTTCCCTCACTCCTGTGTTTACTGGACACAAACACACTGAGGAACCACTATGGACCTGTCACTGCCCAGGGTCCATGGAGGAGGTGGACAGGCACATAACTCATTTCACCCCCACATGCAGTGTTACAGAGGAAGCCTGGTCTCTGGCAGCACAGAGAAGCCCATCTGACATTGACAGACAGACCAGGGGCCCAACCCCTTTTCTCCCCACTCAAAAAAAAAAAAAAAAGAACAACCACAGGAGGCAAAAGCCCTTTGTGACTGAACAGTATTTGAAGTTCTTCCACATTCCCTTACTCATTTGACATGTGGGAATGAAAGGCCAGAGAGCTAGTTGATTTGTCCAAGGTCACAGAACCAACTGCCGTGAAGTGAAGACAGTCATAATTATTTGCATTCCTTGGCTTGTGGCTGCATCGTCCCATCTCTGTCTCCATGGCCACATCCCCCTCTCCTCTTCTGCTCTGCCTCTTTCTTTCAAAAGGATACTTGTGATTACATTTAGGGCTCATTGTGATAAGACAGGATAATCTTCATTTCAAAATCTTTAATCACATCAGCAAAGTCTCCCCAGTTAGGAAACCATTCATAGATTCCCAGGATTAGTATCTACCACCTGTGGGGACCAGTATTTCACCTGCTCCAGGCCCATGGAGGCAGCATAGTGTGAAAGGAGCATGGATGGGCCTTGTGTACCCTCCTTGCTTGCTGAACCAGCATATCCTGGGACAGGGCTCTGCCTGCTGAGACCCTTGGAGAGGAGGGAGTCAGGCTCAGCAGTGGAGGTGGTAGAATGTGGAGACTCCACTAGAAGTGGCTAGGACAGAATCAGAGAATTAAGGACCCTGGTGATAAGAAGGAATCAAGAGAGGACCCCTTCCCTACCCACATGCTACCCCTAAATCTGATTTAAATTGTCATTTCAGTCCCACATTGAGCAGATACTCAGACAGGAGCCAGACTGTACCAGTCCCAGTGAGCCAGCCCTGGTCCTCAGGGAGTCTAAACTCAAGAGTAACACCCACTAGCACTGTTGTCGCTAGGATGCTGTAAGGGCAGGTGGTGCCCCTCTTTTTAGGTGGGGTAGTGGAGGCCCAGGAATGGGACTGTTTTTGTCTGGAGTTGGGCTGGAGCCAACTAAGCTTTGCATTTCTTCACCCCCTAACCCCAGCACCTTCCTGCACCTCAGTGATTTTGTCATTTCTTGTCTTATTTCCTCTTGGCACTTTAAAAGTGTGACACTCTGTTTCATCTTCCGGAGATGGAAGATGAAAGTTCTCGGAGAACTTGCACAGGAAGTGACTCCTTGCACACTGTGCACTTGCAGTGTCTGTACAGCAGGCGGGTGGGGAGCAGGACTCCTGGCGTCAGGTGGCATTTCATGCAAATACTGAACACTCGGTCCAAGTCTGAGTAAGGCAGAAGAAAAAGCTGCCAGCCCTTGCCTGCTTCCAGCACAATTAAGGCAAACGCCCTTTTTAAAACAAAGAGCACCCGTGTAATTTGGGTACTCTGGGTAAAGAGCTAGAAGGGCCAGAGCCTTGAGCTTGTTTGGAATCCCTAAATTAACCCTAAATTGGAAAGAATGCCGGTTTGGATGTGAACAGGATCTTCTAAGCTCAGTTTTATCTTTCTAACTGTGTGGCTTTAGGAAAATCACTTAAAACCTCTATGCACCTGTTTTCTTGTCTGTAAAATAGGTGTAGAGACAGCGGGCTCCGAGGACAATCAAGCAAGTGCCTCGCATTTAGCAAGCCTTCAAGAAACTTTACCCAAAGCTCACTAAAGGCTACCCGCGCTATCCCTGGGGTGGGCCCCCACCTTTCATTCTGGCCATCTCAGGAGGGTGGTGTCCCCTAGTCACCCAATTCCTTTAAGGCCCTGGTACCCGGCCTTGCGCACAGCCTTGCTGGCTCACAGCAGGGGTGCGCTTGTGGGAGCGCTCGGAATGGTCTTGGTGTTTTGCTCCATCAGACCAGGAATCCAATGTGCACCAGGCCCCAGTGCAGCATCCAGTGGAGTCCTCCCGCGTCAGGGGTTGCAATCCACCCCGCGCCTCCCACACGCAGATTGCTGGGCTGGGCTCGCCAGGACGCCGGGCCCACGCGGGGGGCGGGGCGAGCCGGAGCCTTTGTGTTCAAACTGGCCTATAGGTGACGGCAGTGGGCGGTGACGGCAGGCGGAGTCTGACCAATGGGCTGCGGCCTGTCAGCGTTGACTGACAGGCGCACACATACACACTCGGCCACGCGCGCGCCGCCGGGCCCCACTCGCGCAGCGCGGGCCTCAGCCGGTCGCATTGTCCACAAGCCTCGCGTTGTCCCGCGAAGCTGCTCTCCACGCTTCCCCGCGCTCCGGCTCTGACCCGGCCGCCGCCTCGGCCCTGTGCTCAGCGCCACCCGCTGGACCCCGAGGCGGGAAAGGGGCGCGCCCCGGCGGCGCGGCGGGCCTCGGACGCCCCCGGGCCGGCACGGAGAAGCCGCGGTAGCAGGTAACTGTGGGCCGGCGGACTGGGCTCCGGGGTGAGCCTGCCTCACCGCAGGCCCTGGCCCGGCCTAACTCCAGGGTTACCGACGGGCCGCTCCAGTCAGGGCCGACCTGCTGGGCCTGCTTCTTCCTCTCCCGGGCTACCGGGGCTGGGCTTCAGCCCCAGTCCCGTGCACGCCGCTGGGCCAGTCGGAAAGAGCCAGCGCGGTGCCAAGGCCGGCGCCCTGACTCATCTCCCCGCCGGCACCGCCCCTAGGGCTGGCCTCCCCACTGGTCAGCCGGGAGGGCGGTGTCTACAGGCGGGAGTTCCCTGAGCACCCTCCGGGGAGGAGGGGAGCAAAGACTCGGCTGCCCCAAACCGGCCCTGGGCAGTGCCTACGCGCTCTGTGCCAGGCGGGCGGTTTCCCGGGACAAGCAGTTCCCAGCCTCTGCCGCGCCTGTCAGAACTCTGGGATAGGAGGGAGGCCCGTTTCGTTCAGTTCTAAAACAAAACAAAACAAAGCAAATGGGGGGCGGGGTGTGACTTAGAGCGAGAGGCTGGAAGGCGAGCCTTTGGCGACAGTTTCTTCAGGTTCAACCCTGAGGAGTTGCAGGGGGGTGGGGGGAGTAGCACCCGGAGCGTTTGGCGGCTCTCACTAGAGATGTAGTGTGACTGCGGCGCCTGGGGAGTGAAAATGTCAGGAAGAAGAGGCCCAGGATCTAGGTTAAGTCTGGGGTGTGCACGGATACTGCCATATAGTCTGTGAGGGAAAGAGGGGGGTGGAATTGTGAGAAAAGGATGTATAGTTCAGCTCAGAAGGGGAGAAGAGTTTCATTTGAGGGTTTCTTAAGTGACTTGTGTGAGTGCGGGAGGAGATCTGTTCTGATACACCAAAGATTTGAGTTCCCCAAGAAGTTCTCTTGTTTTGGAGAATGGGGGCCTCCACCTTCTTCATCTGTGAAACCCAGGCTCAGTGGTAAACTGTTTTGTGGTATCAGGACCCTGCAAGAAAGACGAAGAGGCGTGCCTGGGAGTTCTGGGAGGGTGGAGGCGGGTGCTGACAGCTTTTAGCACCCCCCACCACCTCTGGCAGAGTATTTAGATTTTTAGCAGCAGCAGCTTGGGTAGGTGTAAACATGTTGCAGGGGTTAAGAGGAAGAGCCCTATGTGGGTATCTGTAGCTTGCGGGTGGGGGCCATTGTGGGGGTGGGATTACCTTATAAGGAGTGGAATATAGACTAGGACCTGAGCCAACTTCCTGGTTTGGCTACTACCCGTTGGTCCCTTTACCAACATAGGCAAAAACCAGTGGGGGATGCCAGATGGGCACCCTACCTGGGAAGAAGCCAATAAGGGCAAAACGTGAGGCTACTTGTTTTTCAGAAGAGGACTTTCCAGGTGGACTAACCAGACCTTCTGGTTCCCATAGTCTGGGTTGGGATGCGTTAGTCTATACCAGTGGTTCTCAACCTTCCTAATGGCACGACCCTTTAATACAATTCCTCATGTTGTGGTGACCCCTAACCATAAAATTATTTTCATTGCTACTTCATAACTGTAATTTTGTGACTGTTATGAATCGTAATGTAAATATCTGATATACAGGATGGTCTTAGGCAACCCCTGTGAAAGGGTTGTTCCACCCCCAAAGGGGTCACGACCCACAGGTTGAGAACCACTAGTCTACGCCCACCATACAACCCAGAGAACTAGTAATTTTAAGTATCAATCAAAAATATTAGAAGTAATAAAAAGCCACAAGAACTAGGAACTCTTGAGTACACTTAGGATAACAATCACTTTGTGATATAGGCCAGCAAAGGAGATTTTGAATTTAGGTTGCTAGAGCTGAAATGTTATTAATCTTTTTGTGTCAGAGGAGGCCACCTTTGGCCATATCTTTTCAATTTGGCTTCCTTTATCACCAAGTATCAATTCCAGAGCCTTGATTTCCACCCCTCGTGGTGATGGGGACTGACTGTAATCCCATACTGTGCTCCACCTCCCTGTTTTGTTAGTTTGGTTACAAATATTTGTTGTATGCACAGCCTCCTTCTGAGTGTATGTGGGCTAGAAGAAACTCTAGTTAGGGATACTCAACACATTCCTGAAACAACTCGAAAACTTCATGGCCTTGTAGGCTATCAGATCTGAGGTCAAACCCTGGCTTCTGGCTCTGTCACTCACAGGCTGGGTGACTGTGGGCAAGTGCCAATCATCTCAGAGTCTAGCTGGGAGCACTGATACCTTCCTCACTTGTAAGGATCAGAAATGGGTGTGTAAGGACCCTGGTACCTGGTAGGCTTCTATCCAAGTGTTTTCTCATCATCATCATCTTTTTAGGACATGATAGCACAATGTGCACCAAGGGGACCTAAAATACAGCTACCATCACAACATAGTTGGGGTGTGCTAGGAAAAGGTTTTCTGGAGTCGAGGTTTACCTGGGCCCTGAAACAGCAAAGACAGCAGAGGCAAGCACTTGTTGTCTAAAGGAAACAGCTAGAATGAGACTGGATGCAGTTCTAGGGAGACAGCAGGCAAGACAGATGCACAGGAGGGTGTGCAGGGTGGGGTCTGAAGGCATTTTAGTGCCTCCATGGGCTTCATTCTCTGCTGCTTGTCAGAGGTTGAAGAAGGCCTAGTTCTGGCTCACACAGAGCCCAGCACCAAAGAGGACAGAGATAAGGAGACTGAAAATTAGAAAACCTGTGGAACGTTCCCTGGAAGAGGCTGTGTGATCACTAAGTGAGCCCATAGGCCAGGCATGGGTGGCAGTGGGTGTGCCACTGGAGAAGCCTCACAAATCCCCACAAATCCTCACACTGCCTCTCTGCCCGTCCAGACGCAGTGTCTCATCTCTCCTTCTCCTAGGGTGACCTGGGGACAGCCCCAAGCCTCACTTGTGTTCCTCTTCTCTCTCCCAAAACCTTCTTCAGGGAAAGGGTCCGTATCCCACCTCATCATGTCCCGAAGAAGCCAGCGACTCACACGCTACTCCCAGGGTGATGATGATGGCAACAGTAGCAGTGGAGGGAGCTCAGTCACCGGAAGCCAGAACAGTCTGTTTAAAGACAGTCCTCTCAGGTAGGGACACAAATGATCAGGATTGTCACAGCCCCTGTAGATCGCACCACCCTACAGAGCAGGTGACTTCCTGTTGTAACCTTCAAGTCCAATCAAGGGGGTTCTGCCTTTCTTCTCTTCTATGGGGATGGCAGTCTCAGTGCCCTTTCTCCTCTCCCTCCTGTAAGACAGTGCTGCTGCCCTCAGGGCTTAAGGACAGGAAGTGGGGAGAGGCAGCTGCAAGCATTAGGCAGGCCGGAAGCCCCAAAGTTGCCCCAAAGTTGCGAGCTGGGCTCACAGAAACCCCTTCTGCTCTGGAGGGTCAGGTTGATTTGACCATCCTTCCTGGGCCCATGCCTGTGTGTCTCAACACCTGTCAGGCCACAGAAGCTGGCCAGAGCCACAGCTGAGGAAAAGAACAAGTCCCCAGGGTGCTGGCAGACAGGCTGAGGGGGGGCAACTGCCTGCTTGTTCTATCACCACCCCTTGTAGTTATAAGGCCCAGGTTATAATCTATAGGCCTTGCAGTTTGGCTGGCTCTAGGAGGCCACATCAAGTGTGGTGAGGTTTTCAGTGGGCTGTAAAAATTACTAAGCCATTAAGAAGCGTGGGAAGAAGCTTTGGCTTTGAAGTTAGAGACTTGGGTTGGAATCCTGGCTCCATCCCTAACTGCTGCCCTTGCCTATCTGCTTGTGAGATTCCCAGATAAAAGGAGCAGAGGCAGTGCGTGCCTGGGGCAATGGGGGAGATGGGAGCTCTAGCTGCCTAACAGCAGGATCTCAGTGTCCCACTGGGCTCACCCCCCTGCTCTCCCTGGGGATTGTCCCACAGGACCTTGAAGAGGAAATCCAGCAATATGAAGCGCCTGTCCCCAGCACCACAGCTGGGCCCCTCCTCTGATGCCCACACCTCCTACTACAGCGAGTCCATGGTCCAGGAGTCCTGCATAGGCAATCCCCGGGCAGCATTGCTGGCCCGGAGCGCCCTCCTCCACGACTTGCATAGTGACTCCTACTGGAGTGAGTATGGAATCTTTCTCCCTGGGCTTTGCTTCTCTGAGATACTCCTGGGAGTGTGTGTGTGTGTGGGGGGGGCACACTCTGGAATACCCTCCTTGGAGTGCCTCTCTGCCCAGACCTAACTTTGCAGAGCCTCTTTGAGGTCCAGAAGGGCCCCTTGTTCTTCCCTGCACAGGTGAGGACCTGCGGGTGAGAAGGAGGAGAGGCACAGGCGGCACTGAGAGCAGCAAGGTCAACGGGCTCACTGAGGGCAAGGTCTCTGAGGACTTCCTTGGCTCTTCCTCAGGCTACTCCTCCGAGGATGACTTCATGGGTAGGCAGTGCTTTCTCCCTCCTGAGCAGGTCCTGTGGCTGTGGGGGGCCCGCAAGAAGCCTGAGTAAGGAGTACCCTGGTAGCTTTAAGGAACATGGTGGGTGGCAGACACTTCAGCATCTCCCTGGGGCATCCCACCTGTGCAGGAACCCATACAGGGGCCTACGGTGGCTTCTACTCCCTGGGTTGTGACTGCTGCTCACTTCTCTGCCTGCCCCACTGTTGTGTTTGGGATTATGTCCAGCACTTTAATATGGGGCTTCACACATAGTAGGTGGTCAGTAATTCTTTGTGAAATACATACATGTCTGACCCCTTAGATCAGGGGTCCTCAAACTTTTTAAACAGGGGGCCAGTTCACTGTCCCTCAGACCATTGGAGGGCCGGACTACAGGCCCTGGGACAAGTTGGCTGCTAAGCAGGACAGGCAGTGGCAGCAAAAACACCTGGCGGGCTGGATAAATGTCCTAGGTGGGCTGCATGTGGCCTGCAGGCCGTAGTTTGAGGACATCTGCTTAGATGATCTGCGGTCTCAGCTCACAGAAGACAGTGAAGAAAGAAGAGAAAGTCTCCATATAACAAGGCTTGAAAGAGATGACAGGCTCGGTGCCTGTAGCCCAGCAGCTAGGGTGCCAGCCATATGCACCAGAGCTGACAGGTTCGAACATAGCCTGGGCCTGCCAAACAATGACAACTACAACAAAAAATAGCCAGTGTTGTGGCAGGCACCTGTAGTCCCAGCTACTTAGGAGGCTAAGGCAAGAGGATCACTTAAGCCCAAGAGTTTGAGGTCGCTGTGATGCCAAGGCACTCTAGCCAGGGCAGCATAGCACGACTCTTATCTCAAAAAAAAAAAAATATATAAAGAAAGAGATGACAAAGTGAGCTGGTTCCACTTCCTCTTTCCTGCAGGCTACTCAGATACAGACCAACAGAACTCAGGTTCACGGTTAAGGAGCACTGTCTCTCGGTTGGGTTCCTTCTTCTGGATGGTGGTCACTTTTCCAGGTGGGTGCTGCCTAAGCTGTTCTCAGCCTCTTCCATTCTTTACAGCAGTAATTCCTACCTATCTGTAGTTGAGCACACAGCTCACACAGAGAGACTAGAGGACCATCAGGGAAAGTCCATTCTGAAATAATTTCTGTGAGCCCAGAGCCAGAGATAGACCAGCTGCAGAACAGGACAGAGGGCATGGACAGAGTGGGCAGGTGGGACCAGAGGGACTAGGCCACTGTGGGACAGGACACAAACACAGCCAGTGAGTGCTGGGGTGGGGGTAGGGAAGATCACAGATGGGTGAGAGAGTGATGCTCCCGACCACAATGTGAAGACTTAGTTTGATGGTCACTTTCCTAGGCCGGCTTTTTGGACTTCTCTACTGGTGGATTGGCACCACTTGGTACCGCTTGACAACAGCTGCCTCCCTTCTTGACGTCTTTGTTTTAACCAGGTGAGTGAACCTCCAGCCTTCACAATGAATCAGAAAGTCCTAGGCCCAAAGGGAAGGGTCATCTCTCTGAAGGTTCTTCCCTGTTCATTTGGAGCTGTTGTCAGTGAGCATGGAGTGGCCTCCATAGAGCCCACCTCCCCTGACAGAGGACAGGACTCGGGGTCAGGGTTTGCTCCCCAAATCAATAACTTCAGGGCAGTAACCTAGAACAGGGGTTCTTATTTCTTCTTGAACACTTACTACCAAATGCCACCCCAATCCAGCCACTTAGGATTCTCAGGTAATGGGTGGCTTTCTTCCTGCTAGTTAGAACTGTATGCTCTAGCCAAGAGGTGGGGTTTCCCAGAAAGTCCATCTTCCCTGTCGTGCCTGGAAGAGCGTAGACCTCCAGAGCTCTCCCCTTTATGGTAAGAAGCCACAAAGATGCTCTGCCTGAGGATGCTGTGGGTTAGTTCTTTAAGTCTCTAAACCAGCAGAACCAGAATTTGGGAACTTACCCCTGGGCAGAGGAAGGAAGATTGAACCAAGAAGTCAGAATCCTTCTGGCCACAGTCTAGGTCTGGGTAGGCAGTTGGGGGGTCTGCTGAGAAATAGTGGGGAGACAAGGATAGATTTGTTTTCGGTTTTGGGGGGTTTTTGGTTTTTTTTTTTTTTTTTTTTTTTGCAGTTTTTGGCCAGGGTTGGGTTTGAACCTACCACCTCCGGTATATGGAGCTGGCGCCCTACTCCTTGAGCCACAGGTGCCGTCTGACAAGGATAGATTTCAAAAAAAATTCCTTGTTTTCCTAAAAGAAAATATTATCTGAAGAGTTACTTTGTTTTTCTATATTTGCTTACTTAGAGGACCACTAAAAAATTTAGGGTTTTTCAAAGACCACACTATTTATTTATTTTTATTTATTTATTTATTTATTTTAGAGACAGAGTCTCACTTTATCACCCTCAATAGAATGCCGTGGCGTCACAGCTCATAGCGACCTTCAGCTCTTGGCTTAGGCGATTCTCTTGCCCCAGCTCCCCGAGTAGCTGGGACTATAGGCACCTGCCACAATGCCCGGCTATTTTTTGTTGCAGTTTGGCTGGGGCCAGGTTCGAACCTGCCACCCTCGGTATATGGGGCTGGTGCCCTGCTCACTGAGCCACAGGCACCACTCCTTCACACTATTTATTTTTAATAGCATCAGTAAAATTCACAATCGAGCGGCACCTGTACTCAGTGGGTAGGGCGCTGGCCACATGCACCAGGGTTGGTGGGTTCGAACCCAGCCCCAACCTGCTAAAAACAAACAAACAAAAATACCCGGGCATTGTGGCGGGTGCCTGTAGTCTCAGCTACTCAAGAGGCTGAGGCAAAAGAATCACTTAAGCCCAAGAGTTGGAGGTTGCTGTGAGCTGTGATGCCAGGATACTCTACCGAGGGCAACAAAGTGAGACTGTCTCAATACAAATAAATAAATAAATAAATAAATATAAAATTCACAATCAAAATTGTCCCCATTGCTCAAGGCCTGCAGTACCAGTAAGGCTCTGAAGCATCCTGTCATGCCCCATCATGATAAGCCCATGGGTGCCCCCTTAGCTCCTTTGGCACTCAGGAAAAAATTGTGAGGGACTCCCTGGGAGAACAGAGAGGTTTGTGGTTCCTGTTCACATCTCTGCCTCCCTGTCCTGCCCTCACTTGGGTTCCAGGCGTTTCTCATCCCTGAAGACATTCCTCTGGTTCCTGCTGTTGCTGCTGCTTCTGACCTGCCTGACATATGGTGAGCCTGAATGCTGGGGCGAGTGTGGGGGCAGAATGTGGCAGGCACTGGCACTCAGCAGAGACGTGCATAGCATGTGGGTGGTGACCCTTGGCAGACAGGGAAGGAAGTAGGATGGGGAGGCAGGGACAGACTAAGCCTGGGCAGTGCCTGAACCCCAGGCCTAGGCCTGCCTTGCATGGCTTGCCCTGCCTGGGTCCTCTCCTGACTGAGGCTGCCCCTGCTCCAGGGTGTCCCAGGGGCAGAAGGATGAATGTCTCAGTCTATTGATCTTACCCTAAGCTGGGCAGCCACTGTACAGCAGGGTGTCTCTGGAGTATCCTTTGTGCTACCCAGGGCAGGAACACACCCTAGCACAACAGTGTGTGGGAAAAGAGCAGAGTCACTGATGCCATCATTATTAGCAGTCATTCTCCCTGCATTCCAAATCAGGATATAGGCTGTGTGGTAAATTACTTATGCAAGATTAAGTTAAATCTTTAACTATCTTTAAGGCAAAAACAATAAAGTAAGATAGGCATAGTGGCTCACACCTGTAATCCTAGCACTCTGGGAAGGCTGAGGCGGGCAGATCACTTGAACTCAGGAGTTTGAGACTAGCCTGAACAAGAGAGAGAGAAACCCCATCTCTACTAAAAATAGAAAAATTAGCTATGGCTGAGCACCTGTAGTCCTAGCTTTTCTAGAGGCTGAGGCAGGGTTCCTTGAGCCCAGGAGTTTGAGGTTGCTGTGAGCTATGATGACACCACTGCATCCTACCCTGGGTGACAGAAGTAAGTGCCTCTTTTTATACAATAGCAGTTTTTTACTGTTCTAATCTCCAGTACAGACAAGTTTATAAAGACACTTCATGTTCAGCTTTTCATTCAACAACTTGGTCAATTTCGTAATTCCATGAGAGCTGGCTCCTGGCTCAGTTTTTATGATTGTACCAGTTTATAGTTAAAGACTATAAAGACTGTGCTTGTTTTTCTTTTTAGAGAGTTGGTTTTATAAGTTTAACATCTATTCAACTTGAATATCTGCTATTATTAATAGGGCAGAACATTTTTCCAAATGTTGGTTTCCTTTTTATGTTTCCTGTTGCAAGAACAGCTTGTTCGTATCCAGTGGAAACTGGGCATCACCCGTAAAACAATAATAATACTTGACCAGGTGTGATGGCTCATGCCTATAATCCTAGCCCTCAGGGAGGCCAAGACAGGAGGACCACTTAAGCTCAGGAGTTTGACACCAGCCTGAGTGAGAGCAAGACCCTATCTCTACTATAGAAAAATTAGGCCATTGTGGCAATGACTTGTAGTCCCAGCTACCAGGGAGGCTGAGACAGGAGGATTGCCTGAGCCCAGGAGTTAGTGGTTGCTGTGAGCTTAGGCTGATGCCGTGGCACTCTAGCCTGGGCAAAAGAATGAGGCTTTGTCTTGAAAATTGAAATGGTCCTTTATAACTGTAGCATTTTATCCAGAAAGCACTTTCCCATGTGTTACAAGTTTAATTTGTGCTTCACCATGGCCTGGTGGGATTGGTAGAGCCAGGGTCATGATCATGTCATGTGGAGATGTGCGTGGAGAGTGACCTGCACAGGGAGAGCCTGTCCGCATCAGACTCCAAGCCCAGTGAAGCCTATGCATCGCCTTGCACTTGCCAATGGTTGATGCTTAAGCAGCCATTGTGGAGTCTCACCAGGATAGAGAAACCTCAGTCAGTGTCTTTTTCAGGTTTTCTCCCTTTCCCCCATCACATGGAGCTCAAGAGTAAGCAGGTCACAAACAGATGGCCCCTACAGTGAGATCTAAGTGTCCCTGTGTGGATACAGCTTGGTGCTCTTGTTCTGGGGCTGCACGTGGTCTCGCTTAGAAGGGAGGTGCCTTCTGTTCCAGAGATCCTCAGCCCTGTAGCACATTAGGGCCTCCTAGGGCACTTTTAAAACCCTCCATGCAGGAGCCCCAGGCCAGGGCAATTAACTGCCCTCTGGAGGGCCAGAAGCTGGTGGTTTGAAAGCTCTGCAGGTGATGCTGATGGAAAGCCTGGTCATCCCTAACTCCTTAAAGATGTTTTCTCCAAGTTTTGCCATTGACCGAGATAAAGGATTCTGAGGGGCTGGGGGTGTATGAGAATGAATGTGCTCTGAGATTGTCAGGTGGAAGTTACCACCTCAGAGAATAGTGGGACCCTGCATCCCTGTATGCCCCCAGCAGACCCCAGCCTCTGGTGGGTGAACCATACCCAGGTACTCAGCAGAGAGGAGGCTGCCACTCTCCTGGGCATGTGCCTCCTGCGAGCCCTCGGTCTGGGTAACCAGCCTCTTCCTGTGTGCAGGTGCTTGGTATTTCTACCCCTATGGACTGCAGACATTCCACCCTGCTATTGTTTCCTGGTGGGCCGCAAAGGACAGCAGAAGGCAGCAGGAGGGATGGGACTCCAGAGACTCACCACATTTCCAGGTGAGTGTTGCAGGGTGGGAGGCTCCCATGGGTTTACAGACAGATGAAAGTGAATGTGGCAGGCACTCCCTCAGCCCGCCTGACACCTTACACACAAAGCTGAGGGATGCTGTCTTAGCTAGGATGTCCCTTTGTTACTATTTGGGGTGCAGGTTATGTGTGTGTGTGTGGGGGGTTGTTGCCTGCACTTAAATATGACTCAAAACTATCCAAAAATTAGTTGACATCCCAAGAAGCACAGAAAATAAAAGGAAAAGGAATATGACAAATCATCTTTTCTACTTTGTCCCTTTTCTTTTTTCTTTTTGTAAAGACAGAGCCTCACTTTATCACCCTCCGTAGAGTGCTGTGGCATCACATAGCTCACAGCAGCCTCCAACTCCTGGGCTTAGGTGATTCTCTTGCCTCAGCCTCCCGTATAGCTGGGACTACAGGCGCCCACCACAATGCTCAGCTATTTTTGTTGTTGTTGTTGCAGTTTGGCTGGGGTCAGGTTTGAACCCACCACCCTTGGTATCTGGGGCTGGCACCCTACCCACTGAGCCACAGGTGCTGCCCTGTTCCTTTTTAATACAATTTCACAAACATTTACTGAGCACCTCCTGTCAGTATGGTAATATCCTGGACAGTGGCTTAAAAGTACAAAGCATTTGATTAGCTTATGAATTTGTGGGTCATCTGGGTAGCACTTCTAGTCTGAACAAGGAAGGACCAGTGATCTTGGCCAGGCTCCCTGGTATGTGTGAGTATGACACAGATTATATGTGTGTGTGTGTGTGTGTGTGTGTCCGCATGCAATTGACTGGTGAGTCAGTTGAAGGCTGGCTGACGTAGGCCCCTGCTTGGGACAGCTGTTTTCCACGTGCACTTTTGTCACCCAGCAGGCTAGCCTGGGCTTGTGCCCTTGTCCCTGGACAAGGTTCCAAGAGAGAACCAGGGCAGGCCAGACCTCTGGAGGTCTTCATTAGGAACCAGTGTGCTGTACCTTCTACCACATCCTACTAGCTGGAGCATATCTCAGAGCTAGTCCAGATGCAGGGTGGGGAAATAGACTCCACCTCTCAGTGGGGGAAGGTCATGTTGCAGAGGGTGTGGACACAGGGAGGAAAGACAGACAGTGGCCATTTTTTTTGATCTGCTGGAGTCTAAAGATGATCAGGCCCAGGTTGTGCCCTCAAGGAGCCTGCAGTCAGCACAACCAGAAGGTGTATGAGCACAGGTCTTGGTGTTGACAAAAATTTAAAACTCTTTATCCACTAATTATAGTTATACTTTAACTGTGCTTGCATCTCACTGAATTTAATTTGCTTTCACATTTTTAACCATCTCTTTTTGTGGATATCACTTTCCTGACCGTGATCTTACACAGAAGCATCTGTGTAAGTTGACAGACCCAAGGGACTGTAACAAACTGGTCAATATCTGCAGGTGGCCAACATGAGGAACTAGGACTACTGTACTGATATGTACATTTGGCATATGTCTGGTCTGGTCTATGAAAATTAGGTCAATTTAAGGAGATGGTCAATGTAGGGAGGTGGTCAGCTCTGGAGGTTCTAGATTGCATAAACTAATGATGCCTGTCATCTATGACTTCTGTTTTTAATCATTAAAGACATTAAATCCAATTCAATTTCAGAGCCACTTTCTCTGTAAAAAGTGGAAAGCAAAAAATGAATACATCTTATATTTGCTTATGTTTATCTAAAGACACCAGTAAAGATAGTTGCCTGGTCTGGGAGAGGCAGTGGTAAGGACACTGGGTGGATGGGGCAGAGGTTAGGAGCCTAACTTTTTGCTGTATTTGTGTGCTTTTTGAGTCAACAAATGTATTGCCTATTTAAAAAATGGAAATTCTTGCTTTTGGCTTTCAGCTCGGAGGAGGCAAAGGTACAACTTCCTTCAGTCATCCCAAATCTGGGTTCGTCTGACACTAGCCTCCTCCACCATGCCACCTATAATATAAAAAAATTAAGAATTAAATTTTAAAAAGTGGAAAAAGTTCTCAAAATTCATGACATACTGTCAAATGCCACCCTCAAGTCCTAATGTCTTTTATTCTATCTTCTCTGTGTAACATCCAGTTCAAGAGGAAAAAGAAAGTGTTTTCAAATTATTTTGTCTTTTAGCTGTGGTTACCTACAAGAAGGGAGTAAGCTGTTGGGAGTTGTTCTCTCATACCTATAGGAGGAAGGGAGGGGGTGGCTTCAGCCCAGCAGGTCACCCAGCCCCTGTGGTTACCCAGCAACATCCCCAGCCTTTGTGTCTTCTTGGACTGTCCTTGCACTCAGACCTTCTCTGTGGCCTGCCTTCACTCCTCCTGGGGGATCAGACTCCCATACCACGTCCTCAGAGACACTCCTCTGCGTCTACCCTGCACACAACACACCCAGCTCAGATCAAAGATCCCCTGCCCACCTGCTGCAGCTGCCTAGCCCAGCATGTGCTCACCATGGGGTGCCCCTGGGATCCTTTCCTTTTCCCTGTTGGCTATGTCAGAGTGGTGTCTGAGAAGTGCTGTCATCTAAGGGTCTCTCATTCCTGTGGCTGTCTCTCCCTACCCTGTCAGGCTGAGCAGCATGTTCTGTCCCGGGTGCACTCTCTGGAGCGGCGTCTGGAAGCTCTTGCTGCTGAATTTTCCTCCAACTGGCAGAAGGAGGCCCTGCGCCTTGAACGCCTGGAGCTGCGGCAGGGGGCCGCTGGCCAGGGAGGTGGTGAAGACACCCTGGCACTGCTGGAGGGGCTAGTGAGCCGCCGCGAGGCTGCCCTGAAGGATGACCTGCGCAGGGACACCACTGCCCGCATCCAGGTGGGGCCAAGTGCCTCAGGATGGGAGCTGAGTGTCGTGCGGGTGACACCCATGGGAATGCAGGACAGTCAGCAGGTGGGGTGGAGCGCACAGGAGAGAGAAAGCAGATGTCATTTGGGATCGGACAGTTCCGCCATTTGGCAGCGACTCCCATCTCTAAACCTCAGTTTCCTCCTCTTTAAAATGGAGATTCTCGGCTCGGCGCCTGTGGCTCAATCGGCTAAGGCGCCAGCCATGTACACCTAAGGTGGCGGGTTCGAATCCCCAGCCCGGGCCCGCCAAACAACAATGACGGCTGCAACCAAAAATGGCCGGGCGTGTGGCAGGCGCCTGTGGTCCCAGCCACTTGGGAGGCGGAGGCAGGAGACTCGCTTGAGCCCAGGAGTTGGAGGTTGCTATGAGCTGTGATGCCATGGCACTCTACCCAGGGGGATAGCTTGAGGCTCCATCTCAAAAAAAAAAAAAAAGCAACTAGTGTGACTGTAATTTTACTTTAAGTGAAATTAATCTGAATTTAAATTGCTACTTATAGCTAATTACTACCACACTAGACAATTCTACAACAACATCTTAGTTTCTGGTTATTACATACTTTATAAAATTCCTTAACTTCCCTTTCTGTATGTTACACATGCTGGAAAGTTATGTTTAAATATTTTATTCAGGCTTGGCACCTGTAGCTCAACAGCTAGGGCACCAGCCACATACACCAGGGCTGGTGGGTTCAAACCCGGCTGGGTCTGCCAAACAAAGACAACTATAACAAAAAAATAGCTGGGAGCTGTGGCAGGTGCCTATAGTCCCAGCTACTTGGGAGGCTAAGGCAAGAGAATCACTTAAGCCCAAGAGTCTGAGGTTGGTGTGAGCTGTGACACCACAGCACACTACGGAGGGCGATACACTGAGACTCCTGTCTCAAAAAATAAAAAAATAAACAAACAAATATTTCATTCAGCTGGGAGGCTGATGTGGGTGGATTGCTTGAACTCAGGAGTTCAAAACCAGCCTGAGCAAGACTGTGATCCCCCCCCATCTCTAAAAATAGTAGGGCGTTGTGGTGGGCGCCCTATAGTCCTATCTACTTGGGAGGTTGAGGCAAGAGGATCACTTGGACCCAAGAGTTTGAGGTTGCTGTGAGCTGTGAGCCACAGCACTCTACCAAGAGCAACAAAGTGAGATTCTGTCTCAAATAAATAAATAAATCATTCTGCAATGTAATCTTGTTACACAGGACCCAGAAGAGGACCACTGTTTCCCAAAGGCCCAAGTAGAACTGAGTAACATCACTGTCATTCATTTACAGTACACAGTTGTAATTAAGGCTCTCTTTTCCAAATAACTCTGAAACAAAGTCCTACAATGTCCAACAAGGCAGAACCTAGATGATTTTTTTAAGCATTTCATTAAAATTATAATTACACCTATTAGTGTTAGGTCATAATCAGTCCCTCCCCGCCTCCCTGCACATGGCTTTGTGAGATCCCAACCTTAACCTTTCTTCAAACAGAGAAAAGAACTGGAAGAAAGGGTTCTACTTTACTCAGCTCCTGCCTCAGCCATTACAGCCATGAACCCCCACCCATCCAGAAAAGAATTTTTAACTTCAATCTTGATCTTAGATGATAGGATTTCAAAACATTGCACCACTTTGCATGAGTCTGAAAATCTCATGATATTGGTTCTCACCCTCTAAGTATTCTTACTCTGAGTAAATAATCTTGTATATGCTGTTCTTGGTTTCTTTTTAAAGACTATTTAATTTCAAGAATGTTTAGTCCTCTGATTTTTCCAACTAGAAAAAGGTTAATTTATGAAAACTAATGTTAACTTTGACACCATTAAGGATTATGAACAGGCTGGGTATGGTGGTTCATCCCTGTAATTATAGCACTCCGGGAGGCCAAGGTGGTAGGATTGCTTGAGGCCAGGAGTTTGAGACCAGTGTGGACAGCACAGTGCGACCCTGTCTCTACAAAATTTTTTTTTACAAAATTAGCTGAGTGTGGTGACATATGCCTGTAATCCCAGCCACTCAAGAGGATGAAGCAGGAGAAATACCTGAGCCCAGGAGTTTAAAGTTGCAGTGAACTATGATAGCACTACAGTGAGACCCGATCACAAAAATAAATAAAAAATAAAGATACACAGACAAGCTGTTTTGTTTTTAAGGGAATGTTTAAGGGGATTTTATAATCAAGGGATAATTACTCATTAATAACATCACTGGAATGAACATTCTACTGATTAACTAGTGATTCATACTATGTTCACATGAACTTGAAAGCCCAGGTTAACCTGGTTGAAGTGTGGCAACATGTTCAATAAGGAGACTGAGAAAGAAGCAAAATAAGTGTGATATCCACACACCACTGCTAGAATCCAAGCATACTACCCACATCCACAAAATGACAGTAACAGAGATGTTGTTTTGCATCAATTCACAAAGCCTGGGCTCAGAGGGAAAAAAACATATGAATTCTATTTACCTAAGCTAGTCAGTATCTTATGATTGCCAAAAGTAAAAAGCAATAAAACTACTTATATTATGTTTTCAACCAACTTTCTACTAGTAACAATTTCAGGAATGGAATTCTTTTGTAAGATTATCCCTATCCCCACCTCTGACTTCCATCTTTACTTAAAATACACTGCTTATCTAGCAGATACAGTTTGTAGGCAAAATGCTTCAACAATACTGATCAGAAAAAGGAAATACTAATAAAACCTATTTCCCTGAAGAAAATGTACCCATGTGGCTCGGCGCCTGTGGCTCAAGCGGCTAAGGCGCCAGCCACATACACCTAAGGTGGTGGGTTCGAATCCCCAGCCCGGGCCCACCAAACAACAATGATGGCTGCAACCAAAAAATGGCCAGGCGTTGTGGCAGGCGCCTATAGTCCCAGCTACTTGGGTGGCTGAGGCAGGAGACTCGCTTGAGCCCAGGAGTTGGAGGTTGCTGTGAGCTGTGATGCCATAGCACTCTACCCAGGGGGATAGCTTGAGGCTCTGTCTCAAAAAAAAAGAAAACGTACCCATGTAATATTTGTTTTATGACATGATTTGTTAGAACAGAAAAGCTTCTTTTTTTAAGCACCAAAACAATGAATAGGCTCAGCGCCCATAGCACAATGGTTACAGTGCCAGCCACATACTCGAAGGCTGGCAGATTCGAACCTGGCCTGGGCTAAACAACAATGATAACTGCAATAAAAAATAACCAGGCATTGTGGCAGGCTCCTGTAGTTCCAGCTACTCAGGAGGCTGAGGCAAGAGAATCGCTTAAGCCCTCAAGAGTTGGAGGTTGCTGTAAGCTGTGATGCCACCCCACTCTACTGAGGGTGACACAGGGAGACTCTCTCTCAAAAAAAAAAGAAAAATGCTCCATTATTCCCTAAATACGAAACCGAAAGAAACAGTATGAACTACTTCTCAAGGGTTCCAAGGTATTTCATATAGACTATCTCCAATTGTAAAAACAAAGTATTAATAAAAATTGTATTTTTATACTTAATAGAATTATTAAAAAAATACTTCCCAGGGTAGTGCCTGTGGCTCAAGGAGTGGGGGCACCAGCCACATATACTGGAGGTGGTGGGTTCAAATCCGGCCCCAGCCAAAACTGCAAAAAAAAAAAAAAAAAACTTCCCTCTTCCATCCTAATTACCCTTTCCATTATTCTATAATACACACAGTATGTTCTTAGTCTCTTATTCTTCTTCAGGTCTTTTCTGTAATTTTCTAAAACTGCTCTTTCAATAACTTTGAAGAACCTATGTGCCTTGGTACATCTTTTTTTTTTTTTTTTTTCGAAAGAGACCCACTATGTCCCCCTGGGTAGAGTGCCACTGTGTCACAGCTCACAGCAACCTCAAACTCTTAGGCTTAAGTGATTTTCTTGCCTCAGACTTCCAAGTAGCCAAGACTACAGGTCCCACCATAGCTCCCAGCTATTTTTTTGTTGTAGTTGTAGTTGTTTGGCAGGCCCAGGCCAGGTTTAAAACCTCCAGCCCCAGTGTATGTGGCTGGCACTGTAACCACTATGCTATGGGCCCCAAGCCTGTTGATACATTATTAAACAATTTAAATGTGTCTAAACAAGGGCAGTGCCTGTGGCTCAAAGGATTAGGGCGCCCGGTCCCATATGCTGGAGGTGGTGGATTCAAACCCAGCACCAGCCAAAAAACTGCAAAAAAAAAAAAAAAAGTTTGATAAATGTGTCTAAGCAATTTAAAATGCAGTTTCTACTACTACCACTCATATCTATATAGTTTAAAAGTGCTTTCCTATATGTACATACTTCAACTAAAGAAAATGTATTAATTGACTCATTTCAGATGACAATTATCAATGAGTAATTTTTTTTTGCCTGATTACTAAATGTCTAAAATAAGCCAATAAAGTGTTCATATTTCACTAAAAGTTTCAAGTCCATGTCTCAGGGAAAAATCTGTTTAATCCTAAAAATAATGTATATACTATACAAACAACTACCAACTTTTTTTTTTTTGAGACAAGAGTCTCACTCAGTCACTCTGGGGTTGAGTATTACATAGAGTTATAGTACACAGCAACTTCAAATTCTTGGGCTCAAGTGATTCTTCCCTCCCAAGTACCTGGGATTGCAGGCACCTGTCACAATGCCAGGCTAAACTACCAACTTTTATATACAGGTTAAATCTTCAACAATTTCCAAGGTAGCAAAGTTTGCCAATGAAAAGATGATCTCTCTAAAATAACCTAATTACCTGTATATTACTGTACAATATAAACCAAGAGGGATAGAACTAAAAACAGGTGTTAGTATTCTAAGCACTAACACCTTTCAATTGTATGCTCCTCTTGGCATTCTCCTTTCTAAATGCATTCCTACAAAACCTCAAAGCTGGCTGGGTGCCTGTGGCTCAAGTGGCTAAGGCGCCAGCCACACTCACCTAAGGTGGTGGGTTTGAATCCAGCCTCGGCCCACCAAAACAACAATGGTTGCAACCAAAAAATAGCTGGGCATTGTGGCGGGTGCCTGTGCTCCCTGCTACTTGGGAGGCTGAGGCAGGAGACTCGCTTGAGCCCAGGAGTTGGAGGTTGCTGTGAGCTGTGATGCCACAGCACTCTACCAGGGTGACAGCTTGAGGCTCTGTCTCCAAAAAAAACCCTCAAAGCTCTCTCATTTAACCAAGCCCCCAGATTGATGTCCTGACAAGACAATGTCAAGCAACAAGTCCCACAATCTGAGTCACTAAAGTGAGCAGCAATCCTAAAGGAACTGTCACTGGTCTGCTGGTGCCAGAACATTCTGCTGAAAGGCTCCTCAGCCAAGTGATGGGTGTGGACCCAGTCTAGCTAACTTCATAGACCTAGGGTTTCCACAGAGTGCAATGCTGCACAGAATTTTTTTTGGAGAACATACTTGCCTTCATTTTCATGAAAGGAAAAAGCAAAAGATACCACCTCCTGAATGGCTTCTACATCTATCTACTTCTCTCTATTCTTCATCTCTCTATTCTCCCCAGCCATACACTAGTTCATGCCAGGATTACTCCTCCTGACCTCCTGACAGGTCTGTATGTCTGGACTTGGCAACACTCCACAAACATACATTCATACCCAGGCTACTCTCTAGATCAACCAATAATCTTTCCCATTAAAGATACATGTCATTACTTCTTCAACGTTCTTCAGTAGCTTCCCCTGTACTCCGGATAAAAAGTCCAAAGTCCTCAGCGTTACCTATGGGAGCCCTGTATCACCAATTCCTCTCACCTCCTCAGCCTTACTTCCAGGTGATTTCCCTTCACGACCTACCAATAGACCCAATGAACTTTCTGTTCCTCAAAGCTCAAATGTGTAGTGCTCTCTCATACATCCAGACCTTCCTATGCTATTCCCTCTGCCTGAAAGAAACATGCTCCTATTTCCATTCTCTCTTCCTTGTATCCTTCCTGCAGGTCTAAAGTATCACTTCCTCCAGGCTACATTCCTCTATCTCCACCCTATCTAGGATAGGTCCCTCTCCCACAGAACCCTGTACAATTTAACAATCAGTTTGTAACAAAGGAACTCAAATATCTGTTAAATATATTCTAAGTTTATTTTATGAACTCAATATGAACGTGGCCCATGCAATAAGGGGCCACATTTAATGCATTTAACACTTGTTCAAAATCAATTACAAGATGACAGAAGCAGGGCAGCAATTCTGTTATACTTTAGTATAAAATACAAACTACACAGGTGGTCTAAAACACCCTTAAAGTTAAAACACTACACATTAAAAAGAACACTTTACAACATAAAGATCATTAGTTTTGTGCTTACTACTCCTATTAGGAAAATTGGAGTTCATAAAAAGTGTCAGGTTTAAAGTATCAAAAAAGCAGCCCTGGTTCCTTTCAGGGTGGAGTATAACACCAACGCTACTTATCCCTTTCCCTCTGCTACCACCAAACTCTCTTGGTGTTATCAGAACCCTGCTGGCTAAAGGTAAAGACTACTCCATTTCCTTAGTTTCTAAGCCTTGATGTAAGTTTTTCACAAGAAGGATTACATTCATAATAATGGTATCAGGGACATAAACTTGTTGCCAGGAAACAGACCTCTGATACATCCTGGGCATTAGTTGCCAGTGGCAGCTACTTTCTTTAGGCCACATGTCTTATAATGAGTTACAATCTGAGGCTTGTGACACCAGATTTTTCCAGGGCAGCAGACTGATGTCATAAACATAATGGTACTAAACACTCTACTGAGCTCACCAGCTCCACCCGTATGAAGGGGCAAATTATCTACCCTCTCTAGGTCTCAGTTTACCCAGTAGTTATAAAGAGATGATGAGTCCTACATAAGGAACCTGTGGGAATTAGACTATCCATAAAAGCACTTTGCAAACAACCCAATTACTGTTTTCAAATCAAAATAAAGAGAAGTCTACAAACCCTAAAGTATTTTCACATCTTCAGGACTTTTGGTAATACCATAACTTGTTTTTACTACTGTCCTTCCAAAAAGAAATTTTTCAGAAAAGGAGAAAAATGAGGATCCACTTCATCATAACCTTTGGATATGACAAATTCAACAGAAATCTATACTTGAGAAGCACTTTCAAATCTTTCTCAGCATCCTAAAACCACAACCTTAATTTCTACATTAACATTTTCCAGAATATGAAAGATAGCAAAGGAAAAACACTTCAATACTTCTTCCAAAGATATCCTCACCAAAAACAATCATTTCCTTTTCTGCCTCTATGTACCTCCAAATATACTGAACCCTTTTAAAAGAGTAACAGGGAAAAGGGCTCAATCACAAAAAAAGTTGGCCTTGAAAGTCTCCAATTTCCTTATTGCAGAAGTACAGTCATACCGTGATGGAGGCACCTGTTAGGTAGCAATCCATGACACTCAAAAATGTTAGAAGGAAAATTTAAACTATACGGGGGGGAGGGGCGCCCACCTCACGTTTTTTTGCCCTGACACAAGATGGCCAAGCAATAATATTCACTACTCACTGTGGGTATTTTTACCATTTAATTTACGTGGAGAAAGAGGGGCACTCCCCAAACAAGCCTGATTTTGTTGAATTTTTTGACAAGGAAATTTTACAGATCTTCTGAAACGTGTTTAAATGAAGGTGAGACCTGAACAACCTCATAACTCGACTCGATTTTAACAAATGGGTGACGTGTGAGCAGCTTCCTAAAAGCAAATGGGGCACTGGGATATAATTTAGGAAGTGATGATGCAAGTCTCTGAGGAACAGGGAGGAGGGGAGGTGAAAAAGTCAGAGGAAATACCCTCCTGGTGCCTGGCCACCACCTCATACCAAGGGAGGGAGGAAGGACTGGCCTCCAAACGCCAAGGGAAGGGGGCTCCCCATTCCACCTGGAAGAGTCAACGCCGCCCCCTCCTCGCTCCCTGGCTCCCCTGCCCCCTTCACCGTGGCCTGGACGGCCCCGGTTGGCCCAAGCTTCAGGCTGGCGAGTCCCAGAGGGTGGCAGCGTACCCCGGACAGGGCCTTTCTGCCCAGCACCAGCTCCTCACACGGCGCCCCTACACGGGACTCAGACCCTGCCCCTTCCCCGTAGGCCCAGCCTGGGCCCAGCCCCCAGGGTTCGGGCCTCCAGGCCCCCGAGGCCTGCCCGGGCAGTCCTGGCGCCCGCGCCCCCGGCCCCCGCCCCCACCCGGCCGGGCACTTACCCCCAGAAGCCGCAGGGACAGCGAGGCGGCAGGCTGGGCGCTTTGCTGCGCTCGCTCCCAGCGTCTCCCATGGTGCTCGGCGGCGGCGGAGCTCGGCGGCGGCAGCGGTGGCGGCAGCGGCTGGGCCTGGGCCCCGCTCGAAGGAGGCGGCGGCGGCGGCGGCGGCGTCGGGGGGCTCGGGGCGGGGGGAGGGGGAGGGAGCGGGCGCGCGGGCGGGCGCGAGTCCGGGGCTCCAAGCCGGGATTCCAGGCCGGTCAGCTGGAGGCGGGCAGCACCACTCGGCCGGCGGAGACGGGGGGGCCGGGGGAAGCGCGGATAGGAGAGGGGAGGGAGCTAAGGAGGAGGGGCGTGCGGGTGAACCGAGGACCGCGGGGGAGGAGGGAGACCCGGCGCCCTCGGTATATCCCACCGCCGCTCCCCAGCCAGAGCGATGTCCCGTGCGGCGGCGCGGGAAAGGACCTGCGGCCCGCGCCGGCTCTGGAGTCGCACCGGCCCCGCTGTGAAGCGCCGGCCTCGCTCACTGCCTAACACCCTCCCCTCCCCCGGAGGCTGCGCTGACCGGACAATGGCCGCTCCGCCCCCTCCCCTCCAGACGCGCCCCTCCCGAGGAGTCAAAATGGTCTCGCCCGGGGGAGCCGTCGCCAAAGCACAGCAGCTGATCAGCTGGGATCCGGGCGTGCCACTTTGTTCAGTGCCTCAAAGGCAGAGGACCGAGCTGTGGGCAAAGCCGAGAGCGTCGAGCAATCACTCAGCGACGGACGTCTGAGGCCTTCGTATTCTTGGAACTTTTGAAATCTGAGGCAAACTTGCCTTCCCCTTTTCTGAAGAAGGGTAGCAGGTTTCTGAGTACTCTGGGGCACGGTGCCTCCCCCCTCCCCAAATGCGAATGGTACGCCCCAAGCGGGAGGGGGAAGACCAGATTAGTTGTTTAGGGTAAATTGGGCCAGTCCCAGAGCGGCGGCGCATGCGCCCGGAGACCCCATAACCAGGCGCTAGGAGGGGCTGAACGGGAGTGCTTCCAAACCCGGAAGTGGGTCTGGGTGTTTCCCGGGGCAGTAGGGGTCCCTGGCTGATGGAAATGAACCTGGGCAATGCTGTAGACTGTAGAGCATTTCTCCCCCAAAATGCTAGCTCTTTAGGAGTCGCTCTTTTCGGTACCCCCACACCCAACCCACGCTTCCAGTTCCTACGGGAGAACTGGTTTCTTGGCAGCAACAAACTTCTGGGAATTGTCCCTCCTTCATCCCCTAGCAATGGCGGCGAGTGGGGGTGGGGTAGGGTAGGGGGAGGGTGTCTTGCTCAAGTTCCTGGTCTCTCCCCAGCCGGCGGCGTCCCCAACCTCAGAGCCACAGGTTCACTCCCTATGCCTAGGCTAGGAGAGACTCACGTCTTAGAGTGGACAGATGTTCTGGAGGATAAAAAAGGGAGCTATGGCCGAATCAGTGATGGAAATTGGTAAGTGACAAAAGAAGTTTGAGCCACTAAAAAGTGAGTCCTCTAACGCTCCCTGTCTTTGATCATGAACTCATTCTGATCTCTTGCCAATCCTAAACATAGCAGCCAAGTAGATGACTAATTTCAACACAGGAGAAAATTCTTCCAGACTCTTGGAGGGGTGACCCGCGAAGGCCCTTATGGCCAAACTTATAAGGTCCTGCTACTTCCAGGAGGACTTCCTGTTCTTAAGATTAGCTGCCCTTTACACTCCCGACTGAGAGGATACAGAGCCTCGGAAAAGGGTATTACCTAGATTAACTTGACTACCAAATGTTTCTACTTTGTTTCTTTATGTGCCAGATAACATTTGTGCATTTTCTGTGGATTTGTTAACATTGATGTTTCTTTTGACCTCTTAAACTTTCAAAGAGCAAGGATCACATTTAGCTTAGTATCCTAAAGATGCTGTTGATGTTGAAGACAATGTTTGTAAAACTCAAATCACTTAAAGCCAAAGCATGCCAAAATGTGAGTGATTTATTATGCATAGTATTTAGTTAAAATTTTGTGGATTTTACCAAGCTTGCAATATTTCTGTCAAAAGTTAAGAGCTGGGTGTGATGGCTAATGCCAGTAATCCTAAGATTCTGGGAGGCCCAGGTGGGTGGATTGCTTGAGCTCAAGAGTTCAAAACCAGCCAGAGCAAAAACAAGAACCCATCTCTAAAAATAGCCAAACATTGTGTGTAGTCCCAGCTAATCAGAAGGCTAATTCAAGAGAATGGCTTGAGCCCAAGAGTTTGAGGTTGCTGTGAGCCACACCACTCTACTGAGGGCGAAAAAGTGAGACTCTGTCTCAAAAAAAAGAAGTCAATATAAAAGATGAAGTCATAAAGAAAACCTTGCTCTTGGCTGGGCAAGGTGGCTCATGCCTGTAATCCCAGCATTGGGAGGCCAAGGTAGGTGAATTGCCTGTGCTCACAGGTTCAAGACCAGCCTGAGCCAGAGCAAGACCCCCCATCTCTAAAAAAGAGCCAAGAGTGTCGCAGGCATCTGTAGTCTTAGCTACTTGAGAGGCTGAGGCAAGAGGATCATTTGAACCTAAGAGTTTGAGGTTGCTATCAGCAAAGACACCACAGAACCCTACCAAGGGTGACCAAATGAGACTCTGTCTCCAAAAAAAAAAAAACAACCTTGCTCTCATTGATTTACCCTTAAATCTTCACTTAACCTAATGTAAAATTGCCACATAAGATTAACAAAGTTAAATTATTGACATCTTGATGTAACTCCACAACCCAAAGGAAATTTTAAGATAAAAAGTGATTGCCTGTGGCTTAAAGGGGTAGGGCACCGGCCCCATATGCCACAGGTGGTGGGTTCAAACCCAGCCCCAGCCAAAAACTGCAAAAAACAAAAACAAAAAAAAGTGATTGTTATCTTGCAAACTACCTGCCTACCTGTTTGGCAATTATTCTATTCAACAAGCATTTATTGGGTACCCAGTATGTACAAAGCATTGCCTAAGCCTTCTGGAGACTAAAAAGATGAGTGAATTCCTCAGGCTTCATTTTCTACTCTTTTCCTCTGTGTACCCTAAAAATCAGCCATTAGTTGCCATTCCTCAAGTATACCTTGCTTCTTTTCACATCTCTGTCACTTTGTCCCTCCTATTCCTTTCTATCTCAGTTGCCCTTCTCTCTTGGCCAGCACATTCCTACTCTTTCAGGAACATATTACCTCTTTAATGATCCCTCCTTGCTTTGCCCGCATAATTCCCATTATAGGACCAGGAAATTTACTTTTTTTTCCTCTTCTTACAACTAGTACCAAGAGGACTACAATTGGGGCAATCCATGTTTGCTGAATGGAAGAACTAATCTTATAAAATCTTAGTCAGCATTCTTGTCTGCAAGCAACAAAACCTACTTAAACCTCTTTACACAAGCTGGGTGCAGTGGTGTGCCTGTGGTCTCAGCTTGGGAGCCTGAGGCAATAGAATCACTTGGAGCTGGGAGTTCAAGTCCACTATGGGCAACATAGCAAGACTCCATCTCTAAAAATGAAAAAATTTCCGGGCAGCGCCTATGGCTCAGAGGAGTAGGGTGCTAGCTCCATATGCCAGAGGTAGTGGGTTCTGACCCAGCCCCAGGCAAAAACTGCAAAAAAAAAAGACAAAATTTCCTCATAAAAAAAAAAAAAAAAGATATAGGGGGTATAGACATAAAGTTCATGTACAATTTACTATGTTAAATTATTTTAAATGGCACATGTACTTTATGGCCACTCTATATACATACACATATACGCATACATACTATATGCAGGATGGCCATAAAATTTGTGTGCCATTTAAAATAGTTTACTATTTAAATTCACATGAATTGTGTGGCCACCCTGTAGAGAGAGAGAGAAGAAATAATCTGGAACCCAAGGGCACAGAGAGCAATAATACATCTTGAAACAAGGACCTAAAACATCGATAAGTAGCCAAGGCTATTCCTTCAGTATCTTTCTTTTTGTCTGGTTCATGTTCTTCCATCTCTGCTTCTCTCTACAAAACTACTCTCTGCAGACCTTTCACTGATTTTCTAGGAATATAGTCCAGGGTTACCCAGCCTTACTTCAAGAATTTAAAATCCCAGTTCCCAGAAAAAAGTACATGACCGATTCAGTTTATATCTGCTTGTGATTCTTGGTACAATTGCCTTTAGCTGGTGGGGCAACATGTAGTCAAGGCTTTTTCTTGCAATGCAAACATGATTCCCAGGTGTCCATCCATGTAGGCTATAGTTCTCAAAGAAGCTGTGTCCTTGGCAAAAATCACAAAAGGTGTTCACTACATACCAAACAGAGTACATTGCAGCCTGAAACTCAAAACATGAAGAGCAATGGACACATTTAAAATTTTTCCAACAGACTTAACTCCTACATAAACCATTTAAGGCTGGGCTTGGTGGCTCACACCTATAATCCTAGCATTCTGGGAGGCTGAGGCTGTTGGATTATTGGAGCTCAGGAGTTTGAAACCAGCCCGAGCAAGATCTAGACTCCCATCTGTACTGAAAATAGAAAAACTAGCCAGGTATTTGGTGGACACCTGTAGTCCCAGGTATGGGGAAAAGTAAAGCAAGAGGATTGCTCAAGCCCAAGAATTTGAGGTTGCTATGTGCTATGAGCTATAATGCCATAGCAGTCTACCCAGGGCAACAGAGTGAGACTGTCTCAGAAAACAAACAAACAACAACAAAAATACCCAAAAGACCTACATTCAAATGGCACTCCCACAAAGCCTTCACTGACCCCGCCCCTCATCAAAATTATGCTACCCCATTATTATCTTACATGGCACCCCTTTCTAGCACCTATCACAGTTATAATTATGTATTTGTGAGTCTTCTCTGTTCTATTTTGTTCACTATGAGATACACAGTGCCCAAGGCACGTTTGCTAGGCATTCAACAAATATCTGTTACATGAACAAAAATGCATAATTTGCTAATCAACATGAGACCCACATATGAATTGACATCTTAATTAGATAATCCTGGAGGAATGTCTCAATCACCAAACCACCTTTCCCTGAAGATGAAACTCACTGCTAGCTTTGTTGTCACACAGTAGTTGTATAAAATGAAACAGGGTATTCATCTGCTTCCTCTTATGATTGTTCCTAGCCAGCTAACTCTTCACTCTGAGTTCCCAATGTTTCTAGCTGAAGAGCCTTGATCCACTTCCTATAATAGTCCCACTTAGTTGACTGAAAGCTCAGAGAGGACATAAAATTTCAGGGCATCATCAAATTAGGGGAGCAAAGTATGGGGGTAATTGGCAGAAGTGCTTTTGTCGTAATTGTCTTGACTATTTTCTAGTGTGGATTATGTTCCAGATGAACCTGTGATGTGACTCTTGGGAGTAGTTTGCAATCACCATTGGCCCAAAAGGAGTCATCTACATGCTCAGTGGGGTCTAGTAAAGGATAATATTAATGCTTCAGCAGCCAGAGCTCTTAGGCAACTGAAGTTGTGTGGGAAAAGAACCTGGTGTGTCTCAAGGGCAGGGGCCCACAAAGGGCTGCTTTTTTGGTAAGAATCTAAAGGCCATACTTAACCCTGGAAGGCACGACCAAAAGGGAGCTTATACAGAGAGAAAGCATAGGATCCTTCACTCCAGTTCTCATTCTCATCCCCAAAACCCTCTCAGTTCAAAGCCTTTCAATTTAATTCATTCTAACCTGCTATTAACTCCAATGTCCAATCCAAACTCTGGCTTCAATCTTAATTTTAATCCTAATATTATCTATAAGATTTAATCTCAGATTTCAAACCTAAACCCAACCCTCATTCTATGAGCTTAACAAAGGCTCCTTGCCTTGCCTCTGAGTTATTTTTCCCAGTGCTTCTTTCTTGTGCAATTCCTAGGAATAGAGAACCCTGTAATATCCTGGGCCCCTGGGGAGAAAGGGAGCCAATTTCAATAATCAAGAAAGGGGCTCTGAGAGGCCAAGGCAGGATTGCTTAAGCTCAGTAGTTCAAGATCAGCCTGAGCAAGAGTGAGAGACCCCATCTCTACAAAAAAAAAATTAAGGGTGTTGTGGTGGACGCCTGTAGTCCCAGCTACATGGGAGGTTGAGGCAAAGGATCACTCCAGCCCAAGAGTTTGAGGTTCTGTGACTTATGATGCCATGGCACTCTAACAAGGGCAACAAAATGAGACTCTGCCTCAAAAAAAATAAAGGGGGACTGGGGCCCCAAACTGCCAAAAAAGGGAAAGTGGGGCATCACTCACTCAAGCAGGAGGTGGAGACTACCCAATCACCATATGCCCTATTGCCTAATTCAAAGCTGCTCAGCCTCTGAAATTCCAGAAAAGATGCAATCCAAGTCTGTATAGACTCAGGAATATGTGAAACTATTGGCTTAGAGAAGACCTTGAGACCCTAAATCAGGGGTCCTCAAACTTTTTAAAACAGGGGGCCAGTTCACTGTCCCTCAGACCGTTGGAGGGCCAGACTGCAGGCCCCAGGACGAGTCAGCTGCTAAGCAGGACAGGCAGCAGTGGCAAAAACACCCAGCAGGCCGGATAAAGGTCCTAGGTGGGCTGCGTGTGGCCAGCGGGCTGCAGTTTGAGGACGCCTGCCCTAAATGATAGATTAGATGAATCACTTTCAAACTGTGTTCTCAGCAAGAATTCTGGTTTCTCCTCTCTTCTCTCATTTGAGTTAGGTTTTACCCTGAGAGGGATGGGATGGGGTGGGGTGGATTTTTTTTTTAAAGCCACTGAACCTGGCCCTCGAGTTTTCTGATGTGCAGTTGATTCTTTTAGTCACTTATGGTCCAGTTGACCTGGATAAACTCACAGAGCCAAGGAAAAAGAAGGGCAACCAAGCATACCATCTTCATCCCTTCTCAGAAAACTAAAAATAAATTAAATAAAATGAAAAGTATGCTGGCAAAGAGAGAGGAGAGGAGAAATGCTGCCATTTCACGTCCCAGGTTCCTCATGTTCATAAAGCAATTGCTGACTTCCCTGCTGCTCACACCCATCTTGGTGTGAAATTTGATTTTACTGACTTTTCAAGAATGAAAATAATTGTTTTTCCCAGAAATACTTGACCTTTGTGGGGAAAAAAATTCAAATAATGAGAAAGCAAAAATCCTCTCTAATACCATTCCCCAGAGATACCTTTTGTTAACTATGTTATAGAACCCTCCAGGCTTTGCATTTGTGTATGATCAAATAAATGAAAGCATTTAAGACATAGTATATGCTAACTGAATTTTTATTTTTGAGACAATCTTACTATATCACCCTTGGTAGAGTGCAGTGGCATCAAAGCTCACAGCAACCTCAAACTCCTGGACTTAAGTGATTCTTTTGCCTCAGCCTCCCAAGTAGCTGGGACTACAGGCGCCTGCCACAATGCCCGACTATTTATGTTGTTGTTGTTGCAGTTGTCATTGTTTGGCAGGCCTGGGCCAGGCTCAAACCTGCCAGCTTCAGCCTATGTTGCCAGCACCCTACTCATTGAGCCACGGGCACCAAACCTTTTTTGTTTTGAGAGACTTTCACTATACCACCTTTAGTAGAGTGCCATGGAGTCACAGCTCACAACAAGCTCAAACTCTTGGGCTTAAGCGATTCTCTTGCCTCAGCCTCCTGAGTATCTGGGACTACAGGCGCCCGCCACAACGCCTGGCTATTTTTTGGTTGTAGTTGTCATTGGTATTTGGCAGGCCCAGGCTGAGTTTGAACCTGCCAGCTTCAGTGTATGTGGCTGGCACCCTAGCGGCTGAGCTACAGATACCGAGCCACTAGCTGAATTTTTTTAGCTTAAGAGTATGCCATGGACATCTTCCGTATCTCTTGCACATAGTTTTGCAGTATAATCTTGTAGTTAAATGCATTAGTCGGGTTTCTTCAAAGAAACAAAATCCCTGGGAAATTATACATGACGTTTGTTATAAGGAATTGGCTTACACAATCATGGAGGCTGAGAAGTCCCAGGATCTTCAGTCTGAAGGCCTGAGAAGCCAGAGAATGCATGCTATAAAGTTCTAGTCGCAGTCCAAAGGTAGGAGAAGACCAGCATCCCAACTCAAAGGCTGTCAGACTAACAAGGAGTTCTCTCTTGCTTAGCCTTTCATTCTATTCAGATCTCCAACAGATCAGATGAGGCCTTGGGTAGGGCAATCTGCTTTACTGTCTTCTAATTTCTTTTATTCCATTTAAGCTATGATGACAAAATATCATAAACTGAGTAGCTTATAAACAACAAATTTATTTTTCACAGTTCTGGAGGTTGGGAAGTCAGAAATCAGGCCACTAGCAGATTTGGTCTGATGAAGACCCACTTTCTGGTTCATAGATGGCACCTTCTTGCTGTCTCCTGAAATAGTGGAAGGGGCAAATGAGCTCTTCTGCCCCTGGTTTCTAGTGACACAAATCTCATTAAGGATATACCCTCATGTCCTAATCATCTTCTACAAAGCTCTACCACCTAGTACCATCATGTTGGGGATTAGAAGTTCAATATGCGAACAGGGGAGGGCACAATGATTTAAAGCATAGCAAATGTGAATCTCATTCAGAAATGCCCTTACAGACAGACCCATAGTAATATTTAACCAAATATCTGGATGTCCTGTGGCCCAATCAAGTTCACAACATGAACCTTCACACTAAAGTCATGGGCTGCAAAGGGGAGCTGCCTAAATTCAAAGGAGGGTTCTGACACCTACTAGCTCTTGAGACTTTTGGGAAGTTACCTAGCCTCAGTTTCCTTATCTGTAATTGCAGGCATTTGTAGTGAGCTATGCTTTTTATATGCGCAGTTTCTCATTGGTGGTCCCACTTCTTCCTGCTCCCAGGGCTTCTCAGGGATGCACACATTAACTAGGTTTAGTCAGGGAGCCCTACCTACCTGGCCACAGGAATTAGGATTGACTCAAAGAAAGGCAGGGCCCTGCCTAGACTGACTTGCTATCTGTCTTCTGAGATCATGTGTCTTAAAGACAATGTAATCCTGAAGCTTCTGAGGGACCACTCATGAAGTAAGGCTGCCTCAGGAGCAAGCCAACATGGAGGAAAGAAAAGAAATGGAGAGAAAGACAGCTAGGGGCAGTGGCTCACACCTGTAATCCTAGCACTCTGGGAGGCAGAGGCAGGTGGCTTGCTTGAGCTCAGGAGTTGAGATAAGCCTGAGCAAAAGCAAGAAACCATCTCTAAAAAAAAAAAAAAAAATACTGGGTGTTGTAATGGGTACCTGTAATCCCAGCTACTTGAGAGGCTGAGGCAAAAGGATCCCTTGAGGCCTAGGAGTTTGGGGTCACTGTGAGCTATGATGCCATGGCATTCTAGCCTGAAGCAAGAGAGACTTTGTCTAAAAAAAAAAAAGAGAGAGAGAAAGAGAGACAAAATCGTCAAGACATTATCTGAATCCTTGAATACAATTAAGCTACTCTCTGGACTTTGCAGGTACATGGGCCAATAGATTCCTTTTTTTTTTTATTTTGGCCTATACTAATTTGAATTAGGTTTCATTATGTTCCATGAGAAAATTCTGTCTCTAATAGCATCTATGTCATAGGCTTATTGCAAGGATTAAATTATATAATTCACAAGGAAAATTTAGCATAGTATGTGACATACAATACAACTGCAATAAACATTTGTTGTAACTGTTTGTTTCTTATTAATGGCCACTGACTACCCTATTGTATGGGCGAACCATTTAAAGAATTTCCCGTTAATTCACTTATCTCATCATTCCTTCACTTACGTTCACTTATTCATTCAGCAGCCACATACTGAGCACTTACCATGTGTTAGGCACTGTTTTAGGATACAGTAGTGATGAGACATAAATTTCCCTTCTCTGGTGGTTCTTATCTTCTAACAGTAAAGGTAAGCAATTAACACTTTGGGAAAATGTCTTGATGGACAGAGCCAGCTCTCCACTTTTATAAACAATTTTACAATCAGATCTTTGCCTGATTTCCTATTAATGTCTTAGATAATTTTTTAGAAGAATTTGCCACTTAACATTCACTATGGCCAAACTTCCCTCTGGAAAGATTGTACCAATTTACAATCCCTCCAATAGTGACTGAGAAGGCAGATTTCCCATACCTTAGTAGCCTTAGGATATCATTACTTTTTTTTTCTTTTTTGAAACAGAGACTTACTTTGTCATCGTTGGTAGAATGCCTTGGCATCATAGCTCACAGCAACAAGCACTCCTCTTGCCTCAGCCTCCTACGTAGCTGGGACTACAGGCTTCTGCCATGCTGACTATTTTTATTGTTTTGGTTTTTTTTTGAGACAGAGCCTCAAGCTATCCCCCTGGGTAGAGTGTATTGCGTCACAGCTCACAGCAACCTCCAACTCCTGGACTCAAGCGAGTCTCCTGCCTCCGCCTCCCAAGTAGCTGGGACCACAGGTGCCCGCCACAAGGCCCAGCCATTTTTTGATTGCAGCCATCATTGTTGTTTGGCGGCCCGGGCTGGGGATTTGAATCCGCTGCCTTAGGTCTACGTGGCTGGCGCCTTAGCCACTTGAGCCACAGGCGCCAGGCCGATGCTGACTATTTTTAGAGATGGGCTGGTCTCAAGCTCCTGAGCTCAAGCAATCCACCCACCTTGGCCTCCCAGAGTGCTAGGGTTACAGGCATGAGCCACTCACTGCACCTGACCTATCATTACTCTTTTTAATTGTTGTCAATGTAAAGGTAAAAAATGGTACCTAATGAATGTTTTCGGATTTTTTTTTTTGTATGGTATTATCTGTTTCTGTTCTTTTTCCATTTTTCTATAGGAGCATTTTTCCCGTCTTAGCTGAAGACGTTAGTGTTGGTATTAAAATATTAACCCTTTGTAGTATATACTGCAAATTCTTCCTCTGTTATTAGTCTCTTTTCTGTTAATTGTGTCTACTCTTTTTGATTTTCAGGATTTTAAAATACACAGCAAATATGTGAATTAACCTTGACTGATGTTTGAATTGCCAACAATGGGTACTTTTTCCTTAAGGCCTCTAGATGTTGCTTTAAGGTAAAAAAGAAAAGGAAAGGATTAAAGGAGAAAAGACAGGAAATTTCAAGGGGGAGGAGGGAGCTAAGAGGAATCTCATCCCCTCAACCTGTCTCACCCCACCCCATCTCAGGCAGGCACAGCTCCAAGGCAAAAAGCCAAGGCCTCTGTGGGTCAGCCCAACTCCTTAGACTTGGTGCCAGCCTGGCGTTCCCTGGGGTGAACCATCCAGAACAAGTGCCCCAGCCTTCCTGATTTCCTGCATAAAGGTTTTAAGAAAGCAGCCAGAAGTCTCAGCCATATAAACTCTAAGAGTCCCCATGGACTAGCCTGAAGTTTCCCACCAAGACCCTTACTCATTTTGTAGAGATCATTTCTAGGGGCAAATGGCACCATATGTGGTCATTTGCCAAGAACTGACCCAATGAGAAGAGGAAGGGAAGATGGTTAGGAAAAAAGAGTTGGAATTCATTGTTAGGATGAAATTAGGGAGGAAGCCAGAGTTGCAGGGATTGGGTTAGGGACTAAAGAGTAGGCATTTAGAATGCCATACAGAATTAGGGAACTAGTTATGATCTGGGAAGAGGCTTGGATGTCAAGGATAAATAGTTGAAAGATTGTGGCAGGTGCCTGTAGTCCTAGCTACATGGAGGCTGAGGGAGGAGGATCAGTTGATTCCAAGAGTTAGGTTGCTATGAGCTAGGCTAATGCCATGGCACTCTAGCCTGGGGCAACAGTGCTTTTTTTCTGTCTCAAAAAAAAAAAAGTCATCCTTCCAAGGAGTAGAGGGACGTGGTGGTCGACTGACTATTTATATACCCACTTCTGTCAATACTCAGCACTTCAACCTGCCTTTGCAGGAAAAGCAGGCTTCCCTGCTTTCAGAGCAAGCCCTCAGGCAAAGAGATATAGTGATGTTCATTGGAATTTTGTGGGATCACTCTGAAGTGGTAAGTACTGAGGGATATGGACTGGGCATCCATAGTGTCTGCTATAAGTAGGGACAGTATGTGTGTGTGTGTGTGCACTTGCAAGCATAGATTTTTGGGGATGGAATCTTTTCTAAAATTATTAAGGGGTTTCTTCCTAAGGTTGTGATTGACAGGCAAGACTTGTCTTCTGAGTAGGAGTTAGGAAGCAGAGTTAAGGTTACAATCAAGATTAGAGAAATAGGGTTCCATTAAGGACGCTCATCCTGCCTGAAGGTGCACAACTAGTATGTGGTGAGCCAGGACAGAATTGGGCCCTGGTCTGTGTTACTCCTAAGCCCATTAAGAGGACAAACGGCAGGATGGCCTATTGTAGGGAGGGTAGTTTCCACGATCCATGCCGCTTGTGGCTCCTTTCCTGGCAGCCAGGGAGCTGGGCTGGGAGGAGATTGTGCAGCTGCCATCTGCTCTCTTGGCTCGATTGCCTGGCAACTGCCCGCCCGTGTCTGCGCTCTGCTCTGGAGGAGGAGGCATTCCTCCACGGCCCATCAGGCAGGACGAGGAGCCATGCCCTCGCCAGGGCTGCACCACATGATAGATTCAATGATTATGACTTTCTGATGTGGGAGCCGCTCAATCATGTAGCAGACTCAGTCCCATCTGGTGTACGTTCTTGAATGAGATGCTGGAAGGAAAAACTGGCATACTGCTTATGCTGGTAAGAGTGTGTTCACATACACGCATGTGTGGGTTTTTGTGTATGCACAGGAAAGAGTGTATACACAGGTGTGTATGCACAAACACAGATGTGGACATGGCCATTAAGAGTTCAAAACCGTGGCTCAACCGGCTAAGGCGCCAGCCACATACGCCTGAGCTGGCGGGTTTGAATCCAGCCCAGACCCGCCAAACAACAATGATGGCTGCAACCAAAAAAAAAAAAAAAAATAGCCGGGCATTATGATGGGCGCCTGTGGTCCCAGCTACTTGGGAGCTGAGGCAGGAGACTCGCTTGAGCCCAGGAGTTGGAGGTTGCTGTGAGCTATAATGCCACAGCACTCTACCCAGGGCAACAGCTTGAGGCTCTGTCTCAAAAAAAAAAAAAAAGTTCAAAACCATGGTGGTTCCATTTCCTTTTCAGAAATCATTTAGCAAATAAGTAAACAATAATAATGCTAGTTTTTAAAAATGCCTTCCACATGACAATAACCATAGTGGGTGCTTTATACATGTTGGATTTTTGAAATTAACCTTAACTTTACAACTATCATGCAAGACAAATTTTATCTTCATTGTACAGATGAGCCAACCAAAGTTCTCAAGGTTAAATGAACTTCCCAAGGACTTAATTTGTAAGTGGGAAAGCTAGGATTAAGACGGTGTCTGTCACCTCACAGTGCATGGTATTTAATTTTCATACCCTCCTAAATCTTTTTTTTTTTTTTTGAGACAGTCTCACTTCATCGCCCTCAGTAGAGTGCTATAGCATCACAGCTCACAGAACCTCAAACTCTTGAGCTTAAGCGATTCTTTTGCCTCAGCCTCCCGAGTAGCTAGGACTACAAGTGCCCATCACAACACCCAGCTATTTTTTGTTGCAGTTTGGCTAGGGCCAGGTTCCAACCCACCACCCTCCATATATGGGGCCAGTGCCCTACTCACTGAGCCACAGGCGCCATCCCCCTCCTAAAACTTAATGAGGATGAATAAGAATGAACAAACTACAGCTACACACTACAATATGAATGATTTACATAAAACTAATGTTGAGTAAAAGAAGCCACACACAAGAGACCATCCACCACATGATTTCATATACAGGCAGTTTCCAAGTTACAAAGATCCAACTTATGTACAACTCACACTTACAAATGGGGGCTATTACAGTAAGTCCCCAAGTGATAAACATCCAACTTAAGTACAATTCACATTTATGAATGGAAGCTACTATAGTAAATCCCTACCTCAAACTTACAAACCCAGGCTATTACAGATGGTAGGTAAAAGGACCTGAACCAAAGAACAAACCTGCAGAACTATCTTGTTCATAACCCAGGGACTGCCTATATCATAGTTATATAAAGTTCAAAAACAGGCAGAACTGGCTCAGTGCCCGTAGCACTATGGTTACGGTGCTAGCCCCATAAGGGTTGGCGGGTTCAAACCCAGCCCAGGCCTGCGAAAACAACAATTACAACTGTAACCAAAAAAATGACCAGACATTGGGACAGGTGCCTGTAGTCCCAGTTACTTGGGAGGCTGAAACAAGAGAATTGCTTAAGCCCAAGAGTTTGAGGTTAAGCTGTGACACTACAGCACTCTACTGAGGGCGAGATAATGAGACTGTCTCAAAAAAAAAGCAAGCAGAACTAATCTATGGTGTCAAGAGAAGAGCATGTTTGATCTTGCAAGAGACAAAGAAAGATTGGAAGGGGGCACAGGAGGGACCTCTGTAGGGCAGTAATCGGTAATATTTCTCAATCTGGGTACTGGTAACATGAATGTATTCAGTCTGTGTAAATTCATTTAGTTATGTATGTATGATTTGTACACCTTTTATTTTTTCTTTTTTTAGAGACAGGTTCTGTCTGGACTGCAGTGGCACAGTCAACTCACTATAATCTTGAATTCCTAGGATCAAGCAATCTTCCCACCTCAGCCTCCTGAGTAGCTGGGACTATAGGTGCACACCACCACATCGTGGCTAATTTTTAAAATTTTTGTTCTCAAGCTCCTGGCCTCAAGTGATCCTCCCATTCTGACCTCCCGAAGTGCTGGGATTACAGGTGTGAGCCACCACACCCAGCCCTTAACATTTTTCTGTGTGAACATTCCACCTCAGTAGAAAGTTCAAAATGAGAAGAAAAACCTTGTCAGATACTGTGCAGGAGTCAGAGAGAGGAAGCACCAGCAGGCCTGCCTTGGAGGTTCCTGTTCTAATCAAGACATCATCATTGGCTCGGCACCTGTGGCTCAAGTGGCTAAGGCGCCAGCCACCTACACCTAACGTGGTGGGTTCGAATACAGCCTGGGCCCACCAAATCAACAATGACGGCTGCAACCAAAAAATAGCCAGGCATTGTGGTGGGCACCTGTAGTCCTACCTACTTCGGAGGCTGAGACAGGAGACTCGCTTGACCCCAGGAGTTGGAGGTTGCTGTGAGCTGTGATGTCAAAGCACTGTACCCAGCAGGATAGCTTGAGGCTCTGTCTCAAAAAAAAAAAGAAAGACATCATCATCTGAGCCTCAGGAGGTTTCCAGATTGTAGAGTGGGGGGGATGTTGAGGTTAGTGGACTCCAAGCTGAGTGCTCCAGGAGAACAGACAAGGAAAAGTGATGAGGGCCACAGAGAGTTAACTGGGTTACCAGAGGTGGTCAATGTGCAGTGGCTAAGAGAGCTCATGGCCTTTTGGAGCCCAGCAGGCCTTCATTGACACCCCAGCCCCATCCTCTCTTAGCTGTAGGACGTAGAGATAGCTGTTTAACCTCTCAGAACTTTGGTTGCAAGGAACCACTGATAGTAAAGAATGCTGTGAGTATTAAGTGGCATGTGGCAGTTAAAACACCTGGCACAGAACATGGTATGTGGCGGCATTCACAATTAAAGGAGTGTTGGGAAAGTGGAAGAAAAAAGGCCCCAGAATCTGAGAGCTTCCTCGAATATCAAAGAGGCAGGCAGGTGGGAGATAACACATTCTCATACTGGGTACCTTGTGCAAAATGAACTGATAATGTTATCCACGGATTAGGTCCTGGTCTGTGCTGGGAAGGCAGGCAGGCACACAAGGTTGGTGGCAGCAGCTGGGACTGACTGGTCTGCTCTACGAAGAAAATCCTCCTGGAAGATCCAAGAAAAGGAACCCAGGAAAAGATCCAGGCTTAGGGAAGTGAGGAGAGGTTTCTGGATTGGCAGCCCAGGCAAAGAGGAGGCTTAATAAAGCTGTGTGCTGTGCAATGGGGTTTGTCCCCTGTGAAATAGTTTGGGGATCTATCATTTAATTTTTTTTTCTCCACAAACTGGGTGCAGTGGCTCACACCTATAATCCTAGCACTCTTGTAAGCCAAGGCAGGTGGATTGCCTGAGTTCAGGAGTTTGAAAACAGCCTGAGCAGAGCAAGACCCCATTTCTTTTATTTTTATTATTCATTTATTTATGTATTTATTTATTTATTTTGTTTTGTTTTGTAGAGACAGAGTCTCACTTTATCGCTCTTGGTAGAGTGCCGTGGTGTCACACAGCTCACAGCAACCTCCAAGTCCTGGGCTTAGGTGATTCTCTTGCCTCAGCCTCCCGAGTAGCTGGGACTACAGGCACCTGCCAGAATGCCCAGCTATTTTTCTGTCGCAGTTTGGCTGGAGTTGGGTTTGAACCCACCACCCTCAGTATATGGGACCGGCGCCCTACCCATTGAGGCACAGACACCACCCAATATATATTTATTTTTTGAGACAGCGTCTCACTTTGTCAACTTGGTAGGGTGCGTGGTGTCACAGCTCACAGCAACATCCAATTCTTGGGCTCAAGCAATCCTCTTGCCTCAGTCTCCCAAGTAGCCAAAGTGCCACTACAGGCACCTGCCACAACACCTGGCTATTTTTAGAGATGGGGGTCTTGCTTTAGCTCAGGATGGTCTCAAACCTGTGAGCTCAGGTAATCCACCCACCTCAGCCTCCTAGAGTGCTAGAATTAACATGTGTCAGCCACTGCGCCCAGCCTAAGACCTTATTTCTAAAACACAAAAAAATAGCCAAGCATTTTGGTGGGTGCCAGCTACTTGAGAGGCTGAGGCAAGAGAATTATTTGAGCCCATGAGTTTGTTGTGTGGTGAGCTGTGATGCCACAACACTCTACCAAGCACATCAAAGTTGAGGCTCTGTTTCAAAATAATAATGATGATAATAATTTTTTCCCCACAAAATGCAGAGACTGATAGAATTTGTAGGGGTTGGCACCTGTGGCTCAAAGGAGTAAGGTGCCAGCTCCATATACCAGAGGTAACAGGTTCAAACCCAGCCCTGGCCAAAAACTGAAAAAAAAAAAAAAGAAATAAAGAATTTGTATTGAAAATTAATTAAGGCAAAAAATCCCAAAACCAGAGATGCTGGCGTGGTTGTGGAGAAAAGGGAACACTCCTACACTGCTGGTGGGATTGCAAACTAATACATTCCTTTTGGAAAGACATCTGGAGAACACTTAGAAAACTAAAAATAGACCTGCCATTTGATCCTACAATTCCTCTACTAGGTATATATCCAGAAGACCAAAACTCATACTACAACAAAGATATTTGTATCAGAATGTTTATTGCAGCGCAATTCATAATTGCTAGATCATGGAAGAAGCCCAAGTGCCCATCGACCCACAAATGGATCAATAAATTGTGGTATATGTACACCATGGAATATTATTCAGCCTTAAAGAAAGATGGAGGCTTTACCTCCTTCATGTTTACATGGATGGAGCTGGAAAATATTCTTCTTAGCACAGTATCTCAAGAATGGAAGAAAAAGTATCCAGTATACCCAGCCCTAGTGTGAAACTAATTTATAGCTTTCATATGAAAGCTATAATCCAATTATAGCCCAAAAATATGGGGAAAGGGGAGAGAAAGAGGAGGAGAGGGGGGAGGATGGGTGGAGGGAGGGTGATTGGTGGGACCATGCCTATGGTTCATCTTACAAGGGTAAATGTGAATCTTTCTAAATGTGGAATATAAATATCTTAACACAATAACTAAGAAGATACTGTGAAGGCTATGTTAACCAGTTTGATGAAAATATTTCAGATTGTATATAGAACCAGCACGCTGTACCCCATGACTGCATTAATGTACACAGCTATGATTTAATAAAAAAAAAAAAGAAAGAAAAGAAAACTGATTAAGAAACTAAGTTTGACCAGATTGGGAGAGTGTTAGCTGTCCAAAAACACAGCTGACAGATAAATTACCTAGAGGAACTTTCTTTTTCTTTTGAAACAGAATCTTTCTCTGTCAACCAGGCTAGAGTGTAATGGCATCATCATAGCTCACTGCAACCTTAAACTCCTGGACTCAAGCAATTCTCCTGCCTCAGCCTCCCCTGTTGCTGAGACTACAGGCATGTACCACTGTGCCTGGATAATTTTTTTCTATTTTTGGTAGAGGCGGGGTGTTGCAAACTCAGGCTGATCTCAGATTTCCGACCTTAAGCAATTCTCCTGCTTCAGTCTCCCAGAGTGTTGGGATTACAGGCATAAGCCACTGCACCTTGCCTAAAGGAACTTTGACTCATCTTCTCCTAACTCAAATATCAACTTTGCTAAGAAGCTTCATTCCCCAAAATTCCGCTTACAATTTTGCCCTTTCATGCTCCTATAGCATATTGTACACACTGCATTGGGAACTGGTAAGAGAAAGACCATTCTATCAATTATGTATATTTTTCTGCTTATAACAGGAACCCCCTCCTCCCCCCCCAAAAAAAAATTGGCTTAAACACAACAGCAGTTTATTTTGGTTTCATTTGAAAGAAATTCATAAAAACTTGTCCTTCAGAAGTTAACCATCGTCCTTCTACCTCAGCCTCTTTTTTTTTTTTTTTTGAGACGGAGCCTCAAGCTATCCCCCTGGGTAGAGTGCCATGGCATCACAGCTCATAGCAACCTCCAACTCCTGGGCTCAAGCGAGTCTCCTGCCTCTGCTTCCCAAGTAGCTGGGACCACAGGC
>CAUYQV010046393.1:0-54234 GCA_963574575.1 Galagoides demidoff
GGATAACACATTCCATTTCATTGCCAGTATCGCTCTAAGCTTTAAAATTTAAGGCTTCTCTTGTTTGTGACAGTTTCTTATACTTTCTCTTTTTTTCTTGATGACTGACAGTTTTGAGACTATTGGTCAGGTAGATTTCAGAGTGTTCCTCTGTGGAGATTTGTCTGACTTTCCCCCCCTAGACTAGAGGTAGGGCGTAGGTTTGAAAATGAAGATTAGAGGGAAAGCCCTTCTCATCTCATCACACCAAGGATACCTGACACCACTTTGAATTCTCCCTGTGGATGTTGACCTTGACCACCCGCTAGCGGTATAATAATAGTATTTGTCAGGTTTCTCCACTCTCCAGTGGCTCTTATTATTTCTCACTTTATATCTTGTAGTCTTTTGAGGCATACACTTAAGGTGTTACACTTTTCTTTCTGAGATTTGTCCCCTTCTCCATTTGTTTATTTATTCAATCACATATTTGTATCAGTAAGAAATCATGGATATTTACTTAAACTTTGGGTCATAACCCAATACTATTTATCTATCCTGTTGCTCAAATTATATAAATGTCAGTCACTGCAAGTTCTTTCAGTTGGTTCTGTATTTCTTTTTTTTTTTTTCTGCATTTTCTTATTTTCCATTCCTGCAAATGCCCCTGCAGATGTTCCTGTCTTATCTTGTTTATTTCTTACCCCAATCCTAGCATTAGCCATTTTTCCAAGGATCCCTGATACTTTTTTTTAATTGCATTTTTGGCAATAAAGTCTCACTCAGTCACCCTGGGTATAGTGCCCTGGCATCATCATAGCTCACAGCAACCTCTAACTCTCAGGCTTAAGTTATCCTCTTGCCTCAGCCTCCCAACTAGCTGGGACTATGCTTGACTAATTTTTCTATTTTTCTATATATTTTTAGTAGAGACAGGGTTTTACTCTTGCTGAGGCTAGTCTCAAACTCCTGACCTCAAGAGATCCATGTACCTCAGCCTCTCAGAATGCTAGGATTACAAGTGTGAGCCCCCATGCCTGGCTGCCTTGGTTCTTTGTAGTGGAGAATGACATTAGAAATTAACACTGAGTGTTAAGTGTGCTGTTTATTCCTCCTGGGGTATGCCATTGCTTTTAGGCATTTTCAGCTGACAGAGCAAGGAAATACACAGGTAGATACTAACTTATGTATAAACACATTTATTTATACATTTTCTTTTGTAACCATTTGTTTCTTTGTCAACATGAACATGGGTATGTATTGATGCCTCCAACTGTAATGTATTACCACATGGATCACCCCATTACTTATCTGTGGACACCTGCTCTGACTGTGAAAACCCTGGGTTCTCCATCCTTTAAGTGAATTATTCAACTCAGGTACATGCTTATGGCAGTATTAGAAATTTCTAACTCGTAACTGTGCTCCTATATTCCATGCCAGGCCACAGAACACATCCAAACAAATTTCAAAGCATCAAAACATATACTCTTTTGTCTACAATAGTATTAAAATAGTGATCCATAGAGTAAGATATCAAGTAAATCCCCAAATATCTGGAAATTACTCCACTCTGAATAACTTATCAGTTAAAGAAGAATCACACAGGAAATGAGAACATATTTTTCATAAAATAATGATGAAAGATAACAATCAAAAGAAAAAGAAAGAAAGACAAAAGCTCTTCTCTCATTTTTTGGTTGTTGCTTGACATCATTCTTTCAATGCTTAGGCAGATCGTTTACAACTCTACCTTAGCTTTCATTTCTTGTTTGCCCTGAGTGTGTAGATCAACCACAGGTGATCTCAGGTTTTTTTCTGAGTCTGCAGCCTTCCCTGGATATGCGCTTCTGGGTGGTCTTCCACATAACCCTCCACTTTCAGATGTCACAATTTCCCAAAGAAACTCCTTCCCCAGGTTTTTCTCCAGGGGTTTTGAGATACCTTTGTTTGTGTGAGCTATAATCTTCTATAATCTTTTGATAGCATTATCTTGTTCATTTGCCTTTATTTTTAAGGAATGATGGGTGAGTCTGTTATGAGTAATTTCTAACTTAGGCGAGACAAAGTGCCTTGTGTCAGGCTTCCAGGCAGGTTAAAATATACTAACACAATTCTTTAAGGTCAAATTCTGCTCTCTTTCCTCTAGAACAAGACACACATTTGAGTTGTGGACGACTGTCTTCGAAATCACCACTATGGCCAGGTGCACTGTAATCCTAGCACTGTGGGAAGCTGTGGTGGATTAATCACTTAGCTCAGTAGTTCAAGATCAGCCTGAGAAAGAGCTAGACTTCATCTCTAATAAAAATAGAAAAACTAGCCAGCATTATGGTAGGCACCTTTAATTCTAACTACTGGGAAGGCTGGGATAAGAGAATTGCTTGAGCCCAGGAGTTTGAGGTTCCTGTGAGCTATAATGCCACAGTGCTCTATCCAGGGCAATGGAGTAAAACTCAAAAACAAACAAACAAACAAAAATGAAAACCACTACTGATTGTAGAAGGGAATGTAATAAGGGCAGGTAATAATGTCGCAAAGTTTGCTTATTATTTTAAAGTTGCCTTTTTCTTGTTTCAACTTTCACTTGTTTGCTGTAAACCTTCGTCTACTTTTTAGAATTCTAACAATGTTGACTCTTACAGTTTTGCCAGATGTTTAAATGTTTCTGTGGAGGTACATATTCCACCACTCTTGTTTTACCACTATGCGTATATATTTTGATGAGGTGATTGTTTAAATATTTGCCAACTTTTTAATTGGGTTGTTTGTTTTCTCCTTGTCAAGTTTGGAATTTTTCTTTATTTACTCGAGATATAAGTCCTTTATTAGATATATGTCTTATAGCCATTTTCTCCCAAGTTTGGCTTGTCTTTTGATTCCCTTAGCTGATTGTTTTACAGAGATGAAATGTTTTATTTCATTAAAGTCTAACTTATACATTTTTCTTTTGTATATCATGGTTTTGATTCTAAAAATTCATTACCAAACGTAGGTCACCTGTATTTTCTAAAATCTTTATCACTGCCCAGTTTACATTAGGGCCTGTGGTATTTGTGAGTTCTTTTGTGTAAAAGGTGTAGGATTTGTTTCCAAGTTTTTTACCCTCTAGCCCCCTTTTCCCTTTTTTACATATGATGTCTACTTATTACAGAATCATTTCTTGAAAAGACTTTACTTTTTCTATTGAATTGCTTTTTTTCCGGTAAAAGTGAATTTGTGTCAGGAGTGAGAGGTGAAGGTCCAGATTCACTCTTCCACATGTGGCTACCAGATCTCCCAGCACCCTTTACTAAACAGGATTCCTCTCACCAGTGCATGCTTCTGTTTGGTTTGTCAAGATCACATGTGATACATGGCTGGGTTCATCTCCAGGTTCTCTTTTCTGTGCCATAGATCTAGAGCAGTATTTTGTGCCAGTACCATGCTGTTTGATCACTTGTAGTATAACCTAAATTCTGGTAATGTGATACTTCCAAATTTACTTTTATTTCTTAAAATTGTTTTGGCTATTAGTTACTTTTTTCTGGTTCCATATAAATTGACTAACTTTCAAGTTCTTCAAAGTATGATATTGGTACTTTGATGGGGGTTGCATTAAATCTGTAGATTGCTTTGTGTATTATGGACATTTTGACAATGTTGATTCTTCCCATCTGTGGGCATAGTATGTTCTTCCATTTGTTAATGTATTATTTTGGCCTGGGAAAGTATTTTATGAAGAAGATCCCCTTGGCAAAGGCAGAAACACCAAAAATAGGTAAATGGGACATGATCAAGCTAAAAACCTGCACAAGCTAAGGGTACAACAACTAAAATAAGTAAACAGTCTTACAATGGGAAAAGATATTTGCGGGGGATGAATCTGACAAAGGGCTGACAACCAGAATCTACAGAAAGCTCAACTTAATAAGAAAAGAGCAAACAACCCCATTTACAAGTGAATAAGAGACATGAACAGAAACTTCTCTGAAGAAGACAGATTAGATGGATGGCCAATAAACACATGAAAAAAACGCTCAGCATTCCTAATCATCAGAGAAATGCAAATCAAAACCATTTTGAGATATCACCTCCCCCCAGTGAAAATAGCCCACATCACAAAAGCCAGAACTTTGCAGATGCTGGTATGGATGTGAGAGAAGGGAATGCTTTTGAATTGCTGGCGGGTCTGCAAACTAATCGAACTTCTATGGAACAAAGTATGGAGTTTTCTCAAAGAGCTAAAAGTGGACTAGAAGAAAAAAAAATCATTTTACCATTTGCCATAGAATGTTTACTGCAGCTCAATTCACAGTCACCAAGACATGGAAGCAACCCAAGTGCCCATCAGCTCCTGAATGAATAGCAAACTGTGGTATCTGCATACCATGGAACACTATTCAGCTATAGAAAGGATAGAAACAGGGCAGAGCCTCTATGTTCTTGTCAGTGATGCAGAATGATGTTGCAACTACTTGGAACCTCAAAGGACCCTAGGGGTGGCCCTGACTCCAGTTTCTAACAGGTATTTTATTCAGATTTAAACAAATAAGAATAGGAGAATAAGTAAAAAGGAAAAAGTTGCAATAAACGTTACACTGTGTAACAGAATGTGTAGGGTGTGTGGGAGTGTTGGCCTGACTGTTTTCCTGTGTTGATGTATCTAGCACAGTGCAGACCTGGCTGTTTCCTGTGTTGATGTATCTAGTACAGTGCAGACCTGGCTGTTTTCCTGTGTTTATGTATCTATTATGGCAACACGTGCTTTGACACCCACTGTTTGTAGGTCTGACTGGTATCTGCCTTAGCTATTTCTGTCTAGCTAACTGATTAATTTGTTGTGCATATGGCTGAAACTGTTGCTGCTAAGCGTGAATAGGGTGTGTGAAATGTACACGCCCTATTCTGATACACATGTGACTACAACTTTGTTGCAATTCACATGCCCTACTCTGTGTCTCAGGTCACCAACTGTCACTGGGGCGCTGGACATTGTGTTCCCCTAGTGTATCTTGAGATGTCTTTGTTATGAGTTTTCCACACCTATAATTTATGATGAATGATGTTTGGCTTTATCGCAGTCAGAGTCACAAGCAAGCAAACAAGTACAATGCTAAGCATAATGAGAAGTGCAAGGTTATGCCTTATGAAAACTACGTGATTATTCAGTTTTCAGAATCAGTGATTAACGTAGAAAGAAACAGTGAAAATCATCATCTCATAGAGAACAACTAGATTTTGTTCTCCCACAGGAACTTTTCATCTTTTGTGTTTATGTGGGTGGAGTTGAAGCACATACTTCTGAGTAAAGCATCTCAAGAGTGGAAAAGAAAGTATTCAATGTACTCAATACTATTATGAACCCAATGTATAAACAACTACTTGTCTACATGAAAGGAAAACACAAATATATTTAAGTGATGGGGAGGAGGGAGGGAAAAGATTGCCGAGTTCTCACCTAATGTGCAGAGTGTAGGGGTACACAGCACACCACCCGGGGTGAAGGGCTCAACTGGGGTTGAACTCCACTTTGGAAACTAAAACAATGGAACTGAAACATTTACACGCTCATATTAATTTGAAATTTAACATATATATATATAGCTAGATCATGTCTAAATTTTTCCCTATATATTTTACAGTCAATTTTTAAAAGTCTATAAGCTGCTTACTGGGAGTTTGATTAGGATTGTATTGAATCTATAGTTCAAGACAGGAAGAACTGATCCCATTACAACACTGAGTCCTCAAATATATAAATATAAAATATCTCTGCATTTAATTTTTAAATTTATTTCATTAGGAATTGGTAAGTTTTTCTCTCCATGCTTATTTACATTTTTATGAATTTGAATGTATTTTTTTTTTTATTTTCTAAGACCATTGTAAGTGATGGCCTTTTTTTTTTTTTTATTTGTCTGCTGTTGGTTTAATCTTGAATTCACTGCTGGTCTATAGGAAAGCAATTAGATTTGTTTGTTGACCTTGTATCTTGTGTCAATGCTATATACACTGTTATTTCCAGAATTTTTTTGTTTTTAGGAGGATTTTATTCATGGAAAATCATAGTATGTGTTAACAAAACCAGTTTGCATTTTTCTTCCTCTCAATATATATAGGTTTTGTTTGTTTGTGTTATTTTGCTGCACTGGCTCCTACTCTGAAGTTGTGTAGGAATGGGAAGGAGGCCTCTATTTACATTAATCATGATCTTAGGGGAAAAACATACAAGGGGAGAAGGGGAGGCGGGAGAGGGGGAGTAATTGGTGGGACCACACCTACGGTGCATCTTACAAGGGCACATGTGAAATTTACTAGGTGTAGAATATAAATGTCTTAACACAATAACTAAGAAAATGCCATGAAGGCTGTGTTAACAAGTTTGATGAAAACATTTCAAATTGTATATAAAACAAGCACACTTTACCCTGTGATTGCATTAATGTACACGGTTATGATTTAATAATACAAATAAAAATGTGGAAAAAAAAATATGGTGTTAGTCGTAGGTGGTTTTTTGTAGATATTCTTTATTCAGTTGAGTAAGTTCCTCTGTATTCCTAGTTTTCTGAAAACTTTTGAGGAATGGTTGTTGAATTTTGTGAAATGCTTTTGTAGCTCCAGTTGATATTCTTGTTTTTAATCTAATGATAGGTGGATTGTGGTCATCTTTTGATTGAATTAGCCATGCATGCCTGGAATAAATCTCACTTGCTTGTGGTGTGTAATTATTTTTTTTTTTTTATTTTTTATTTTTAGATTTCTGGATGTGATGTGCTAATATTTTGTGGAGGGTTTTGCCCCTATGTTAGTAAGAGATACTGGCATGCAATTTTCTCTTGATAAATCTTTGTCTAGTTCTGTTTTAGGGTCATGTTGGACTCATCAGTGAATTAGGAAGTGTCTCCTCTTATTGTTTCGGAAGACATGGTGGTACTTTTGTACTGTTTGTTTGTTTATTCATTTATTGACATAGAGTCTCACTCTGTCGCCTGGGCTAAAATGCCATGGCCACAGCAACCTCAAACTCCTGGGCTCAAGGACCCTCCTTCCTCAGCTTCCCAAGTAGCTGGGACCACAGGTGCCTGCCATAACCCTTAGCTAATCTTTCCATTTTTCATAGACATGGGGTCTTGCTCTTGCCTAGATTGGTCTCTAATTCCTGACCTCAAGCAATCCTCTTACCTGGGCCTCCCAGAGTTCTAGCATTATGAATGTGAGCCACCATACTGGCCTTGTATTGCTTATTTTTTTTTAAATTTTTTTCTATTAAATCATAACTGTACATTAATACTATTATGGGGTACAGTGTACTGTTTCTACAATTTGAAATACTTTCATCTAACTGGTTAACATAGCCTTCATGTCTTTTTCTTAGTTATTGTGTTAACACATTTATACTCTACATTTAGAGAGATTCACATGTACCCTTATAGGATGAACCATAGGCGTGATCCTGCCATCACCCTCCCTCCACCCACCCTCCCCTTCTTCTCCCCTCTCCCCATGTTCCTGGGCCAAAATTGGGTTATAGTTTTCCTATGAAAGATATAAATTATTTTCCTAGTACAGCTTAGTGCGATGATATTGCTTATTTTAAAAAAGAATTCACTGATAGATTTTACTAGTGAAATCATCTGGGTCTGGTGCTTTATATTTTTTCTGAGATTGGTAATTACTGGTTTAATTTTGTTATGGGCTCTCCCAGCTCATTCCCCTACCCTCTCTCCTAGCCCCTTCCCATGCCCCCGCCCCCAAGTCAATTCCAAGAAAAGCCTTCAGAAAACAGAGGCAGGGAAGTCCCAAGTTTCACCCCCTCCCAAGTTCCCAGTGGATGAACAATGGTGGAAAACTACTTAAGCTGTGTTAATCATTATTACATAACTTAACCATTGTGATTAAGATGTATCCATTGTCAACCAAGCTGTAACCCTGCCAACTACAATGTTCTGCTTTTGTACCCCCTGCTTGAGTAAGCTATGCAAAAAATAAATAAAAAATAGTATAAAAGACGACAGGCCCTACACTTTGAGGCCACCTGTCTCTCAGAGCAGCAGCCCCCTGCACAGGTTTAAATAAATCACCAATTAATTACATCTAAGTACAGGGGTACAACAATTTATTCAATGATCTATGCCAGCTCAGGTTATGGATGGCTCCATGTGCTCATCTTTGTACTTTGCATCTTTCAAGCACTTGCTCTGTTTTGTCTGAGTTACAAAATTTGCAGAGTTGTGCAAAGTATTTCCTTGTTATGCTTTTAATGTCCAGGTGCTCAGGAGTGCTAACCTCTTTTTTGTTTGCTGTTGTTTTGTTCTGTATTCAGTAATTTGTATCCTTCTTTCTTTTTCTTATTTAGTCTAGTTGGCTAGAGGTTTGTCGATTTTACTGAACTTGATGAATTAGCATTTTTTATTTGTTCTATTGATTTTTTGTCTTATAATTTCACTGGGTTTTGATCAAGATTTTTTAAATTTATTTTTTCTTTTCCATTTGCTTTAGGCCAGCATTGCTTTTTTAATAGTTTTCTCAGGAGTAAGATTAGGTTATAAATTTAATACCTACCATATTTTCTAATATATTACATTTTAATTTCTATCTAAGTAATGTTTTTGCATCCTAGAAATTTTCATAAGTTGTAATTTTCATTTTCATTTAGCTTAAATATTTTTAAATTTCACTTGAGACTGCTTCTTTGATGATTATGTTATTTACAGAAATACGGCTTAATTTCCAAATATATATACATATATTTTGCAGTTTTTGGCAGGGGCTAAGTTTGAACCCACCACCTCCAGCATATGGAGCCAGTGCCCTTCTCCTTTGAGCCAGAGGAGCCTCCCTAATTTCCAAATATTTTTGGAGTTTTAAACTCTCTGTTATGGATTCCTAGTGTGATTCCATGTGGTTTGAGAATACACTTTGGATGATCTCTGTTCCTCTGAATGTGTTTGGTATCCTTTATTAATTTTGTAAAATCTTTAGCCATTACTATTTCAAATATTTCTTCTTCTTTTTATTCTCTCATTATTTTTCTCTCAACACTCCATTATGTATATTTTGGCTGAGATTTCAATTACACATACTAAATGTTTTTGTTTCACTGTTTTGGATATTCTGTTTCCCTGTTTTTGTTCTTTGTCCTATGTCAATGCTTACGGTTCCTTATTTGGTCACATCCAGTCTTCGGATGAATTCCCCCCTAAAATTCTTCATTTTTGTTACTTCTTGTCTGTTTCTTTGACTTATAGCATTATTTGTGATACTTTCCTTAGAGTTTTTGAAGATCTATTTCCATTATCAATCCATTCTTGCATATTATAAAATGTTCTCATAGAGCCCTTAATGTATTAATCATTCAGTTTAATTCCTCTTCCTGATAATTCTAAAACCTGCCTCATTTCTGAGTCTGGTACAAGCTCTTTACATGTTTCCATGTGTTTAGTTGCTCAGCTTTTACAAGGACGGGAGTGATCGCTTCAAAGCTCTCTACACTCACTGTGTATGTTTTTGATGTGGAAGAACAGGACAAACCTTTTGCAGTTTTCTCTTCTATGAAGTGTAGTTTTAAGCAGATAGTTGAAATTAGAGAAAGAATACAAGGCCTGGAAAGAGTAGTATACCCAGAAAGAAATGATCAACTGTACTGTTCTTGTTACTGCTCTTGGTTTAAATGCACAACTTCCCTTTCTAAATCCTCTACCTCACAAAGATAAACAATCTGCAATATGATTTTTAATAGTCATTTTAATTTCACAACTTTGAGTGCCAAACAGAATGAGGGAATAAGGATTTTTATTACTGAAAGTGATATATCAATGAACATAAAGGGAAATGAATAAACGGGCTGTTTCTAAACACGGCCTAGTTTTTCCTTGCCCTAAGCAGTCTCTGCTCCAGTAATATCAGGTGCTATAAAGGGACCCATATGACTAAAAGGCTTGCACTGTCTTCATAGTCCATTGAGTGATGATGGGGCTTTTCATTTTCACAGATGCAAAAGCAGTTTGGGGATTTCCATAGCAGTGTTACAAAGATACTCAGAATCCGAATATGCAGTTTAAATGCTGTGTGTGGGTCTCACTAGGAAACCAGTAGAGTGTCTAAATTCAAACCTTTTCCAGCAATGGATGTGTGGGGTCTGGGGGGAGCAAATGCTTCAAGAAAGGCATTTATATTTTAAAAACTTGGTAAAACAAAGTATAAACAAATAATCAAGGAGTTACTCAATGAATTTATACTTGACTTAAGAATTTTTGTTGGTGATACAAATTTTGTTACATATTGAATTTGAAGGCTGTTATAAAACAAATGTGAAAAATGTGTCCTGTTTTCACTTTATTTTTTTCTGAAATAAAACTGCAACCCTCTTTAAAAGCATATTTTAAAAAGAAATGAAAATATATTAAATAATCAAACATAAAGTGTCAGGATAGATTGATTACCCATGTATTTATTTGCATATAATGTATTTAATTGCAGTTGACTAATTGAAGTTTCTATTCTGATCCTGCTGCCTCCTATTAAAGAGGTAAACCTAGATCCATCTGATATAAAACATTCATGAAATCCAAAGAACGAGAAGACATACCCAGCATTTGCAAATGGACTTTACCAGCATTTACTAACATTCACAGCAATAGCGAAATTGTTTGGATTATGGAATAGTTGTCAAGTATTTCTTATGAAGTAATCTCTTGAAGTTACCATATTTTGTCATATATAATATGTGCTTTTTGCCCAAATTTTTGAGGGAAAAATAAGGACACACATTATACGTGGGTGGTATAGCTTGGGAGCTGGGAAGCACAGGGGAGAGGCACCATGCCCTCCTTCCTGGGTCCTTCAGGTGTATGAGATTCCAGTCTGGGAGGATCCAGAGTCCAGTGAGAGTAGCCAGAGTGACCTCCACTGAGTGCCACAATCAGGGGAGGGGTCTGTGGTGGGGCTGGTGAGGAGGGCCATGGCCCCACCACATGGAGGGCACTGGGAGCTCCATGCAAGCCTTAGGGACCCTCCTGGCTGTCAGTGGCTGAGTGGCCTCAGAAGCTATTGCTCTGTCAGCCACTGAGTGGTGATATTGTCTGTGACCCCCTAAGTGGTATGAGGGAAGGGCTCCCAGGAGAGAGGGTAGGGGCAGCCTTCACAGAGTGGGCAGCTGCAGGAGGGTCAGCAACCTGCACATTTACCAGGGGACATTAACCCTCCCTAAATTTGTATCTCCCAGTGGAGAGCTGGACACTTTCTTGAAAGTTTGGGCCAATAACATAGGTGCACATTGTACAGAAGAGAACATTTTACATAGCAAAATATGGTAGTTCAATTGATCTACGATTATCACTCAAATTCAGAAGAAACCTCGTTTTAAGTAGTAAAATAAAAAATAGGGCCTTGCATGGTGGCTCACACCTGTAATCCTAGCACTTTGGGAGGCCAAGGGACGTAGATTGCTTGAGCTCAGGATTTGAGAGCAGCATAAGCAAGAGTAAGACCCCATCTTTACTAAAAATAGCTGGGCATTGTGGTGGGTGCCTGTAGTCCCAGCTACTCAGGAGTCTGAGATAAGAGGGTAACTTGAGCACAAGTGTTGGAGGTTGCTGTGAGCTATGACAACATAGCACTCTATCAAGGACAATAGAGTGAGACTATCATCTCATAAAATAAATAAACAAAAATTATTAAAAGAAGTAAGTTAAGATTTTTATGGGCTATGTAGTTGAGAGGCTGGAAGTATCCAATAAGACTCAAATTAATGTCAGTGTGAAGTCTGTGGTGATGATAAAAGATTCCCCTATTGAGGGCTGAACAGGGATCTCCAATTTCCTAGGCCTGGGCAATTTATTGAAGAGGATGCCATGACATTTTGCCCTGAGAGGAAGGGACTATATCCATTCATTTGTCAGGCATGGTGGCTCAGGCCTGTTGTCCCAAACCCTGTGGGAGGCCGAGGCGGGTGGATCACCTGAGTTCAAGACCAGCAGAAGACCAGCATGAGCTGGAGGGAGTCAGAGTGAGAACCTGTCTCTACAAAAAAAAAAAAAGCTGGACATTGTGCCAGGTGCCTGTAATCTCAGCTACTTGGGAGGCAAAGGGGAAGAGAATTACTAAAGGAAGAAAGAAAAAAAAAAAAAAACAAAGAAAAGTGAAAGCCAGCTGAAATTGATAGCAAAAATAAAAAAATTTAAAAAAGTTATTCCTTCTACCAAGTCCTGGCCAAATGTAATTCTCAAGACCTTTTACCCCTAGACAAAAGACCCAAGTGGAGACTTCCAGCCTGGGTCTTTCCCCGCCAGAAGCTCTGCTGCTTTTTACTACCTCTACACTCCTTTCTAGCTAATAAATACTATTTTACCACTGATCTGGGGTCCACTGTTACATTCTAGGAATCCCCGAGACCAAGACCTACTGAAGAAGAAATTCAGTAACAGTGATAGCTTCAAAAAATGTACTTATAGCTAAAGCATACAAGTAATAAAAAATAGGAAGTGAACACTACTTCAAAATAATTATTTTTAATGTTCTAAATTCTCAACAACACCCATCAAACAACCAAAGAAGAGAATTTTGGTTGTTTGACGGGCCTTCTTGAGAATTTCGAACAAGGTAACACAAATAACTAGAAGAGCTTTCCTTTCCCATGATGCGTATGAATCCTAGGTTACACCCGTATTTTTGTTGGAAGACTATATTTTGAACAGAGGTTTGACCACATGCTGTTTACTCGAGTAATTTTTAAGTTGCATATATAAACATGGCTCAATTGCTACGATCCACCCTCTTTGTTACAACTTCAGTTAAGGCTGACTTTAACAGGAGTCTAACATATAGGTTCTAAAACACAAAGTTACTCAATAAAACTAACAACAGCTTGCTCAAATCCAAACAGTATCAGCCAGGCACAGTGGTTTTGTGCCTATAAACCCAGTAACTAGGGAAGATGCAGTGAGGATTGCTTGAGTCCAGCCTGGGTGACAGAGTAAGACTCTGTCTCAAAAACAAAGCAAGAGAAGACAAATGAACAAAAAACACTCTCAGCAAAGTATCTCAAGAATGAAAGAGAAAGTATCCAGTACTTTAGTACTCAGTCCTAATATGAAACCAATTTATAAGCACCCACACTTGCATATGAATGTTATAACCCAACTGCAACCCAAGATGAAGGGGAAAGTGGAGGGGGAGGGGAAGGGAGGGGGACGAGGGTAATTGGTGGGACCACACTTGCGGCGCATTTTATGAGGGTACATGTTAAATCTACTAAGTGTAGAATATAAATGTCTTAACACCATAACGAAGAAAATGAGGCTATGTTAACCAGTTTGATGAAAGTATTTCAAATTGTATATAAAACCAGCACATTGTACCCCATAATCGCATTAATGTACACAGCTATGATTTAATAAAATAAATAAATAAATAAAAACACTCTCAAATAAACTGAGACAAAAGAGTGTATGTGTGTGTTTGTGTGTGTGTATATATATATGTATATATATATATTTTTTTTCAATGCAGAACATGACTGTTTTTTATCCAATGATGGGGAAGGGAGAGAGTGGTATGCAGAGGAGATGAGATATTACCCTAAGGAAAATAAGGAGAAATTCTGTGAAACCTGGTCACATAAAAATCTGTCATTCCCTGCAGATGGTCACTGTACATTTTATACCATTGTTTTTCTATTGTACACAAATGGAATGCTCTGATTGATGATTTAATTAAAACATAATAATTACACATTATTTTTCATGTTATAACATTAAATGAGAATCACAGAAAAATTGCCTATTGAAAGCACAAGAATAAAATTTTTCATCTTGATTATTTGTTAGAACTTTAAAAGCAGAGAAGACATATTGATGATATGATACATATTGAAACCAGGGCCACTGATGGGTTATAACCTTCTCCCAACTTCCCTACACAATGCAGGGTTCTTTGAAGCCCTAGAAAGGATTCTTTATGAAATCTACAAAATGGGCTTGTATAAATAGTCATTTCAAAGTAACAAAAGGGAAAAATTGCAAATTGATGATACTTTATCTTTCAAACTCTTTAAAATCTTCAGGAGTTTATTTACTGGCAACAAAAAAAGCTTGACATTACATATTTTTATGGATCCCTGTGTCCTCTATGAAATGAAATAGGTCATTTTTTTGATGGTTGGTATTGATATATTTTCTATGATATTATTTGTAAGTCAAGGATTTGTTCATAGTTATTATTGAACAATGCTCAACAGTGGCCTGGTAATAACTGGTATGATTACTCATCAATGGTTTTATTTCTAAGGCAGTGATTATTGTTTTATTCCTGTGCTAGGCTCTACTGATAATTTCTGACACTGCATTAAAAAAAAAAAAAAGTATGCTGACTGTACCTTTCCCATCATGGAGTTTAAGTGTTTTTCTTTAGCAGCTTTATCAATGCTTTTAGCATTTTTACAGGTTTTGTGTTACTAAACATTTATTGAGTTTCAGTTTTGTGCAATTATTGGTTTCTAAAACTTAATTTTTTTTAATAAAAAGGAATATAATTTATTTATTACCCATAAAAATTTTGGAATCATGTATGCAAAACTAAACCATGGTATTATCAAACAGTAAATGATTAAATATATGTGGGCATATTAAATTAAATTAAATTATAAGTGTGGACAAATAGCATAAAAGCAGTTTATTCATGTATCTATTATTTATATTTTTAAGAGTCATAAACCTTGAGAAATCTGCAGATTGTGTTATGAACACCTGTGTGTCCACTCAGATGCACCGAGTGTGAAATTTTGTTCCTCCTGTTTGTTTTATTTTCTCTCCTTCTGTCTACCTATTAGTCCCTTATGAGAGATTTAAAAGTAAATTGCAGAGATGACTGATATAAAACTGGAATGAGTTTCAAGTGTTCTGATTGGAAAACAAAGAGAGGACCTTGGAAAACCTCTGAAACCTCTGGGACCATGGTTAAAAATAAGCAGGGTAATTGGGGTGCCCGAGTAGTCTCTCTCCATTTTAATTCTCACCTTCTCTTTGTCACAAGCACAGGCCAGCTGATGCGTCGTCTTTGTGTTTCAGTCACCATGAGCAGCAACACTAGTGATCTTGCTAAATCAGTTTAATAAGCAATAGAATAATTACTGCTAACTACACCTTTTATTTATATAGCATTCTGCTATGATTTAAGTGTCTCCTCCAAAACTATGTTGAAACTTAATTTTTAATGTGGCAGGGGTTAGAAGTGTGACTTCAACAGGTGTTTGGACCATGAGGTCTATGCTCTCACGAATGGTCTAATCCATTCATGGATTAATGAGATACTCTGGGCAGGGAACTGGTGACTTTACTAGAGGAAGAAGAGAGTTTATATTTGTACAGAATGTTAGTATACTTAGCCTCCTTGCCTCATCATGCCACGCACCCGCCTCTGGACATGTCATACTTTCCAACTACAAGAAGGCTACAAACAGATATCCCCCCTCAACCTTAGACTTTCCATCCTGTATAACTGTAAGAAATAAATTCCTTTCCTTTACAAATTATCCAGCTTCAAATACTCTGTTATAAGCAACAGAAAATGGACTAAACACATTTTACAGTTGACCAAAGAACAATATGGGTTTGCATGAGTGCATGTCCATTCACATGTAGGTATTTCTAAATAAAATCACACCAAGTGTGCCTGCCTTCCTGATCTACCTTGCTGTTCTCCTCCCATATTCCATGGCTGTCACCCCCCAAATAGCAAGACTAACCCCTCTCCTTCCTCTTCCTCCTCAGCCTACACAATGTGGATGAAGACCTTTTTGATTATTCATTTTCACTTCATGAGCAGTAAACATATTTTCTCTTTCTTGTGATTCCCTGAATAATATTTTCTTTTCTACAGCCTACTTTTTTGTAAGAACACAGCAAATAATACCTATAGGTATTGTGAGAGATATTGAGTCTGATTTAATTCACAGCTTGACTGTTGTTGGTTTGTATGAATGTTACTAATTTGGGAGGAAATATTTGCATGCTATACATCAGATAAAGATTTGATAACCAGAACCTGGAAAGAACTCAAACAAATTAGTAAGAAAAAAAAAAAAAACAACCCCATAAAAAAGTGGACAAAAGACAGGAACAAAAGCTTCTCAACAGAGGATAGGCTAATGGCCAATAAACAAATGAAAAAAAATATGCAACATCTCCTCATCTTGGAAGTGCAAATCACAACCACAATGAGCTATCACCAAAACTGAGAACTCCTCATGCCAGTGAGCATGGTGTTTATTAAAAGTCCCAGAACAACAAAGGTTGAAGTGGATGCAGATTGAAAGGAACACTTACACACCTTTGATGGGACTGCGAACTAGTACAACATCTACTGATAATAGTGTGGATATGCCTCAGAGAAGTAAAAATAGACCTACCACTGGATCCAGCGATTCTACTACTGAGAATTTACCCAAAGGAAAATAAAGTCATTTTATCAAAAAGACATGTGTACTCCAATGTTCATTGCAGCACAATTCACAGTTACAAAGATGTGGAATCAACCCAAGTATCCATCAGTCCATAGTGGATTAATAAAATGTGGTTTACATGTCCTGTGAAGCACTGCTCAGTGTAAAATAAATGGTAGACCAAGAGCTATATAACAACTTGGGGGGAAATGGAGAGCAATCTTCTAAGTGAAGTATGGCAAGGATGGAAAAACAAACATCACATGTGCTTACTATTAAATTGGAGCTAACCCACCAACACTCCTGAATACACGTGGTAGTAAAACTCAACAGAAGCCAAGCAGGTGTGGTCAGGAGGCATTGGATAAATTCACACCTACAGGGTACAATGCCCACTGTCTGGGTGATGGGAACACTTACAACTTTGACTCTGACTACACAAAAGCAACCAAAATGTTTGTACCCCTTAAAATTCTGAAAAAAAAAATACATATAGCATACAAAATATGTGTTTATCAATGTTATTAGTAAGGCATCTGACCAAGAGTAGACTATTTGTAGTTAAGCTTTTGGGGGAGTCAAAAATTATACAGACTTTTGAGTGCATGGGGGTCACTCCTCTCAGCCTTGGCATTGTTCAAGCCTCAACTATGTAGCCTAAAATGTGTTTTGAATGTAATTTTATTTAATACTGATAATAACTGTAAAAAATAGAGATTATTACCCTCACTAAAGATCTGAAAAAGAAGAATTATGGAAATAATTATCTGGAAAACTCATTGGCATATCTGGGGTCTTTTTTTGTCTGGTTCTGTGCTTTCAACTTTTTATGGGAATATTTACTTATTTATTTCAATAGATTTAAGGAATATACGTAGGATTTTCTTACAAAAATAAAAGGTATAGTGGTCAAGTCTAGAACTTTAGTGTAGCCATCACCTGCATAATTGCATAATGTGCACTGTAACCAATGGGTCTTTTTTTTTTTTTTTTTGAGATGGAGTCTCACTATGTTGCCCTCAGTAGAATGCCTTGGCGTCACAGCTCACAGCAAAGTCAAACTCTTGGGCTTAAGCAATTTTCCTGCCTCAGCCTCCCAAGTAGCTGGGACTATATACAGCCGCCACAACACCCAGCAATCTTTTTGTTGCAGTTGTCATTGTTGTTTAACAGGTCCTGGCCAGAATCCAACCGGCCCGCTCCAGTGTATGTGGCCGGCGCCCTACCCACTGAGCTATGGATACCAAGCCTAGTGGGTCATTTGTTATCTCTCACCCTCCTCTTAGCCCCTGCCCCTCCTTTTTTGTCTTCAACGTCTTTGTAGCACTCTGTATGACCATGGATAGCCATAGCTTGCTTTCACTTATAAGTAAGAACATATAGTATTTGATTTTCGGGACCCGAGTTACTTCACTTAGGATAACCACCTCCAGATCTATCCAAGTTGCTACAAAAGACATTATTTTTTTTTTTTATGGCTGAGTGGTATTTCGTGGGCATTTGTGTGTGTGCGTGCACACACACACATATATACACATATAATTTATGAATATATAGAGAGGGTGCCAAAAATGTATTCAAATTGTAGTACTGAATATTTGCTGCTAACAAAAGATGAATACAAGAGCACCTCTTGGAATCACAGAAGTCAAACCATGACTTGAGTATTACACATTTAATACAGTTTGTTTTTCCTTCCTTAAAATGTGCCTTATACATTCTTTGGCACCCTCTGTAGTTCACTTCTTCTTCGCTCACTCCTCATCTGATGGGCACCGAGGTTGTCTCTGTATCTTTGCAATCATGAATTCTGCTGAGATAAACTGAGATGCCTACATGTGCAGGCATCTTTTGATATACTGACTTCCCTTCTGTTGGGTACATTCTCAGTAGTGAATTCAGGTTTGAATGGTAGAGCTACTTTCAGTTATTTGAGAAATCTCCAAACTTATTTCCATACAACTTTTATTAATTTACATTCTCACAAACTGTGTATAAGCATTTTCCTTTTGCCATATTTGTGGTGACATCTATTATATTTTTACTTTATAAAAATGACCACTCTGAGCAGAGGGAAGTGACAGCTCATTGTGGTTTTACTTTGCATTTCTTCGATGATGAGTGAAGACAAGCATCCCTTCATAAGTTTGTTGGTCAATGTTTATCACATTTTGAAAAGTTTCTGTGCATTTCACCCACCCACTTTTTTTTCCATTTTGATTTGTTTCATGATTCTTATATTTTATTTATTTTATTTTTATTTTTTAATTACTTTGTTTTTATTGTTTGGAATTCATTGAGGGTACAAGGAATTAGGTTATACTGATTGCATTTGTTAGATTAAGTCCCTCTTATAATTGTGTCCCACCCTCAAGAGCTGTACCATACAGGGTGACCCCTCTCCCCTCCCTCCTCTGCTCTCCCTGGTCCCTCATTCCCCCACCCACTCCCCTCTACTGCCTTCATATTAGAATTGAGTACATTGGATTCTTGCTTCTCCATTCTTGTGATGCTTTACTAACAAGAATTTGCTCCACCTTCATCCAGGTTAATACAAAAGATGTAATAATCCCATCTTTTTAAATGGCTGAATAGTATTCCATGGTATACATATACCACAGCTTGTTAATTCATTCCTGGTTTGGTGGGCATTTAGGTTGTTTCCATACTTTGGTGATTGTAAATTGAGCTGCAATAAGCAGTCTAGTGCACATGTTCTTCTTCTTCTTTTTTTTTTTTTTTTAGGGACCATGGCGTCACAGCGCACAGCAACGTCCAGCTCTTGGACTTTAGGCAATTCTCTTACTTCAGTCAGTGCACATGTTCTTATAATAAAAGGATTATTTTTTCTTCTGGGTAGATGAAATCCCTAATAATGGGATTACAGAATCAAATGGAGGTCTAATTTGAGTTTTTTGAGGATTCTCCATACTTTTTTCCACAAATGTAGCCCCACCAGAAGTATGAAAGTGTTCCCTTCTCTCCACATCCATGCCAGCATCTGCAGCTTTGGGACTTTGTGATGTGGACCATTCTCACTGGAGTTAGTTGATATCTTAAGGTAGTTTGATTTCCATTTCTCTGATGATTAGAGATAATGAGCATTTTTTCATATTTTTGTTAGCCATTCATCTGTTTTCATGGGATTTTTTACTCTTTTTATGTTGATTAATTTGAATTCTTTATAGATCCTAGTTATCAAGTTTTTGTCTAATCCATAATATGCAAATATCTTTTCCCATTCTGAAGATTGTATGTTTGCTTTGGTTGTTGTTTCCTTAGCTATTTAGAAGCTTTTCAGTTTAATTAAGTGCCATTTGTTTATTTTTGGTGTTGTTCCAATTGCCATGGATGTCTTCATGAAATCTTTCCCTAGGCCGAAATCTTCAAGTATTTTCCCCACACTTTATTCAAGGATTTTTATTATTTCATGCCTTAAATTTAAATCTTTTATCCATCGTGAATCTGTTTTTGTAAGTGGTGAGAGGTGTGTGTCCAGTTTCAGTCTTTTACATGTGGTTATTTATCCAGTTCTCCCAGTACCACTTATTGAATAGTAACAGAAACAAAGCAGGAGTATCACCCTGTCAAACTTTTGGCTATACCACAAGGCCATACTGATCAAAACAGCATGGTGTTGGCACAAAAATAGAGACATTAAGATTTGGAACTGAATAGACAAGCAAGAGATGAAACTAACCTCTTAAAGCCATCTGATCTTTGAGAAACCAAACAAGAACATATACTGGGGGAAAGAAACCTGCCCACTTTTTAATGATTTTTTTTTTCTTTGTACAGTTGTTTGAATCCTTTATGGATTATGGATCTCAGTCCTTTGTCAGATTCTCTGCTTGTGAATATGTTTTCTCTTTCTATAGGTTGTCTATTTACTCTGTTGATTATTTCTTTTACTGCTTGGGAACGTTTTAGTTTAATTGCAATGCAGCTGCCCCCCTCATAACTAATGTCTTATTTACTTTTTTCATCCAGTACAACCCTTCCTGATACCATTGATGACAGTATCTGATCATCTATTTATTTGTGTTTTTATTTCATTATTTTTTGCTTCTATTCCTAATATATTCTGGCTAACTCTTCAGCCTCATTGGCATTTTTCATTATCATTGATCATATAATTAAAGAAATATTATTTACTTACACTAATAAAGTATTATTTTGTAGAGTAAATTGGAAGAATAAGCAACTTCTTGAATAATGTGCTGAAGCATAATATGGGGGGAAAAAAAGTAAATATCATGTCTTTTTTAAAAAAATGCATGAGGTAGTGGACTGCTTGGCAATAAATTGTCTCAAATTATGCATGTTTAGGGAAGAAATTCATGAATGTTAATTTTCAGCATTCCATTTCAATATGTATTTCATTCTCAAAATATGAATATAAAGGAGTACTTTTCACATGAGGTATAAAATTACATCTTTTAACAAAAAAAGCAGCCATTAATAGAATTCAGTTGAAAGCTAAGAAATTAGACAAATAATTTTAAAGTAGAGTGATTTAGATTAGAATTTTATGGTTCAAAAGATTTGATGATTTTTATTTCCCAGTTTAAAATCCACACATCTTTCTCCATGTTATACCTAAAATTAATATGTTTGTCCTATGGGCCATTCAGCCCCATGGTATAAGCAACATGGTGATACAGATATAGGGGAAAGTAAGGACTTTTAATTCAGTCATACCTGAGTTAATTTGAAACCACTTCTGTCTTTCAAGTTCACTGACACTAAGCTAGTTTCTTAACCTTGCTGAGCCTGTTCCCATTTGTAAAATGGAAGCCATAATATAATCTCAAATGATTCCTGTGAAAATGAATTGAATAATGAAACTAACATGCACTGTGCTTGGAATAGTAAGTGTTTTAGAAAAGAAAAAGAAATCAGCCCAACTCTCCACCATAAGGAGCATATTACCATAAACTAAGATGGATTTCCGGTCAGCAAAATATTTAACTTAAGGGTTAAAACAGAGATATTCTTATATCCTCTCCCTATCTATCTATGTATTCCTCTATTTCTTTCTCCTTATGTCATGTGTCTATATAATTTTTTGTAAGATTGAAAACCTCCTTCAAATTAAATTTTACTTTAAATGCTATTACTTAAAATAACATAAATGTTCTGACTGTCAGCTGGGTTTCTGAGAAACAGACCTGCATGGCTCTGTGGGGCAAGGTTTGAAAAATCACTGAGCTAAATACGTGGGACGGGTCATGTATCCACCCTGATGCTGCAAAGCTTTGCAATTATGGTTTTTTGGACCTCATCTGCTTGTAGCACAACTGAAGTCACATTGTGACTCAAATTTTATTGGCGTGGCTCTCCAACTTTTTAATGAAGGATCGTGGCAATGACACTCTCCCCAAATGGATTGTTATGATCTCCAGAAATAAATCACATTTGATAATCATGTGGATATTCTATATTCTACATTTTAACATAACAAATCAATATAGTTTCATTACACATAAAATCCTGATGTTTTCTGGCTACCTTATGCATGTACTCTGCCCATTTTTAAGTGGAAGAACTTAGGGCATCACTGAGAGTAAAAGATAAAATCCAGACAAAAACATGCTATTGCTTTGGCAAAATCCAAATTCCTAAAGCACATGAAGTAAATATGAAAGTGTGGAGACATTCATTTAGTTAGGTCTAGTGTCTCACTTACACAGCTGTATGTTTGGGAGACTACAAACTTTCCAGTGGAATCGTGAATAGTCATGACTCCGTGTCCCCTGTGGCAGTATAGGACTGATTTGTTTTTATTTTATTTTATTTTTTAAAATGTAAATTTTTATGAAATCATAACTATATACATTTATGGGGTACAATGTGATGATTTCATATAATGAGTGGAATGCTTAACTCAAACTGATTAACATAACCATCACCTCACTTACCCATTTCTAATGGTAAGAATGAAACTGCATCCACAACACTGACCTTAGGAGGGGTTTAAGTGTTGGCCATCATGTTCAAAATTATTACTTTTCTTTAATAGCTAAAACTTTTATTGGAAAAAAAATCATTTTGTCTCTATTTTTCAGCATTTATTTTCCATCAGAAGCCATTTAGTCTTCTTATAAGACCATCTTGCAAGTTTGCTACACTTAGAACCTAGTTGGATTCAAATATAAGCCTTAGATACCTCCCTATTATACTGTGAAGTTTTCAGTGACATAGCAGCATCATTATTCAGTCTCTATTTGAAAAGGTACATGTTGTATGGAGAAGAGTCTGGAACGTGGAATCAGAAAACCCATATTTCTTCACTGTCTTCTATGTCGGCACTGTGAGTTCCAAAGCTTCAAAGTTTTCATATAAAATTGATTAGTATAATGCCTTGTATTCTTAGGACAAGAATAACATGATAAGAAATTATGTGAGTACCCTTTGCAAAGTGACATATACACCTGAATTCCTTTTTCTTACTGACCTTATCCCTCAAGATTTCTTATATGTAGTTAGCAGTCATGTGCCTGTGCAAACTTCTGTTTTCCCAAAGGATTAAAGAAGCTGATCACATTGGATTGAGTCTGAGAATTGTATATACTTTTAATGTGATTCATATATAAATACCTTTCATAATATAGGTGTTTTTCTTCCACTTTCTAAATTTTATATTTTCACTTAAAATGTCTGTATACATTTCCATAGTAAGTAGGAACAAAAGAAAATATCTTTGTTGTGGCTTAAAACAGATAATTATGGTAAACATGTTTTCTCTGCAATTTGAACAGTCATGAGCAACAAGACCACGGAAATTCAGCTCTGTGTTATGACAGCTTTTAGAAGTAATATTACCAGGCGGTATTGTGGTGAGTCTTAGTTCTGCTTGGAATACTACATTTGCATGGGATTTCACTATTGAAATGGAATGTGTGCACATTACAATTTTCCCACATTAAAGAACAGCATATTTTGCCTCATTTTCTTCTCCTTCAAATATGTATGCACTGAGACCCCACTGACTTAAAAAATAATAATCCATAGGGTGCTGCATTAGATGAACTTTATCAAAATTGACCTAATTTTAAGGACATGACTCAAATTTCTCTCTGTTACTGTTTCTGTACTGTCGTGTTTATTAGTAAAGAAAGAGTTTTAGAAATAAACCATGATATATTCAACCTATTCCTAAAGAGATCCATCTCCCATATTATATCTGTAAACTGGTTAGTTTAATCAACTTCACACTGAGTTATCAAATTGCTGAATGGGATCAATCTATTCTCACGGCATGCTGACAACATCATTGTACACACACAGGGCTCATTTTGCTTACATTCAAGAGGACAACATTTCCACATAATGATGACTATGAATTGAGCTGTGATAAACATTCTAGTGCAAATGTCCTTATGGTAAAATGATTTTTTTTCCTCTGGGTAGATACCCAGTAATGGGATTACAGGGTCTAATAGAAGGTTTACTTTTAGTTGTTTGTGGATTCTCCCATCAACACATGAATGGCTTAATAAACTGGTATATGTATATCATGGAATACTATTCAGCCATAAAAACAGTGGAAACTTTTGTATTAACCTTACTAAAGTATCACAATGATGGAAAAGCAAGTATCTGATGGACTCAATACTAATATGAAGCCAGTATATACACAACTACAAGCCCACAAGAGAGAAAAATGCAATTAAGTTCAAGCAGGGGCCAAGAGAGAGGAGGGAGAGGTGAGGAGAAAGGAAGATTGGTAAGCTCTCACCTAATGTGCACAGTGTAAGGATATAGAGCACCCCCAGATGAGGGACTCAATTACAACTTGAACTTTACCTAACAATTGCAAACAATATAACCTAATCATTGTACTCTCCTATTAATCTGAAGACTGTAATGACAGGGTTGTCACTATTAGAAGTGGAAGTGTAGATTGCAAAAAGGGCCATGGTATTTTTTTACTACAAGCCTTTATACTGACTTTGTAACATCTCTTAAATCTATTTTCCCTCTTCTTAAATATGGATTGGCCACATGGCCTGCTTTGGCCAGTAGAATGCAATGAATGTGATATTCCATTTCAAAGTCAATACTTCAAGAGACCTTCAGCATTTCTGCTCATTTTCTTAGAACACTACCCAACTCCCATGTGAATGTGCTGTGTCAGTGTGACAGAAGATCAGAGGCTCTATGGAATATGTTCCACTGTCCTTGGCTAGACCTTGCAAGGCCTGCCAGCTTCCAACTGACCAGGACCCAACTGTGAATGCATGAGCAAAGAAAGCTCATGTCAGAAGAGCTTTCAGCCAACTTGCACACTCATCCATGAGTCATGTGCATAGTTATTATGAGCCCGGGAGTCTGTTTTTTAAACAGAAACACAGACAACTGATACAGAAGAACTGGCACTTTACTGAGGAAAAGTTATTCCTGATGGTTGTTACACCATGACTGAAATTTCTTTTTCTATAAAAAACATATGAAATTTTTAAAAAGCACTTTAAATATTTGACACATTCTAGTATAAAAAAATGGTAATTTACATATTCATTTGAAACTAATTTCAATGTAAAAATGCCAATTGAATTGCTTTTGTTCAATTCATAAAATGATCATAAAAATATAAAGAAAAAAGAGCATTATGAAAAAGTTTACTGTTTTCAGCATAACTCGTTAGAAAGGATACTCACAGCAGGAATTGTCTACCATAATACAGAGTGTCCACTTGAAACTTTAGTCTTGCTCATTTTGGTTAGAATGTAAAATGCCACATCTTACTTATGACACAGAGAACTACCCTTTCCACATCAAACACACTTTCATGCCATCCAGGTTGGTGACTAAGACAGCCACGGGGCTGAATCACCTTCTATTTCACCAGGACTTCCTCCCACAATTTGCTAAACACAAAACTTTGGTTCACAAATTTAGGAGTTTATAAAAGGCCTATGAGTTAGAATAATTATAGGAGAAAATTATCTAATTCTCCATGGAATCTGAATTTATGCCTGTCACTCATTCTCATCGAACCATGTTTGAACCAACAATGACATGGTTAATTGTGATGATGTTAGCTGATTTGGATAGTGATGTGACACATTCTGACCAAAGAAAGAATGAAAATGGCTGCAAGTGTGGTACTGATGAAGCCACAGTGGACATAATTCTCAAACCTTGGTGATTTAAGGGAAAAAAAAGGTTACTAACAATTTTTTCCTTGCCTTGGAACATTAACATAATTCATCTTCTGTATAAAAGGCTATCTGAAAAGCTGAGGAAGAGCAATTGCATTTAGTTACAGTCTCATGTATTGGTACCAAGAATTCTCTTTTTAAAAAGTCATTATTACTTGAGAACTATTCCTTAAGAGCTTGAGCACAATGCCTCATTTGCTGTAACTTAGGAGAAGCGTGGCTTCTTGAAACGTTTTTTCCTATCAGCTATTTTAGTCCATTGTGGTCTTTTTTTTTTTTTTCTCAGTTGATGGATATCATGAAAGATTGAATGAAGAGGCCACTGGAGAAGAACTAAATATAGCCTTTATCCCTGAAAAGGCATCCTGATGTGGAAACAAGATAGGGAGTTTCCAAGAATAAAACATGCTCAATATATGCTATATTCTGATGAAGCAAAATCATCCAAGCATACTGTATTATGAGATGTATCAAAGACTAACGGAAATTAAAACAATTATCATTTAAACAAAAAAAGTTATATATGGCAGGGTTTTCAACAGGAGGTGATTCTTCCCCACTACTCCAAATCCCATTTGGAAATATCTGGAGGTATTTTTGACTGTCCTGGACTGAAATGTGAATAAAGGCCAGGGGTGCAGGTAAACTGTTCATGAAGCACAGGACACCCCTCCAACACAATACAGTAATCCAAAAGTCAGTCGTACTAAGGAAGAGAAATTGCGATTTAGACCATACATTCTTGTCCAGTGAAAATTCCACACTTTTGTTCTAGAATCAGATAATCTTTCACATTCTCAAGAGAGACAATTATATAGTGTTTAAGAATAAATAGGCTCAGGAATGGAACTTCGTATTTTCTTATTCCATTTCTATTAATTGTAAAGGTTAAGACTTAGGAAGAGTTTATATTTTTTATCCCTTAGTTTCCTAATGTGCAACATCTGAGTGATAATGATCAGTATCTCATGAAAGTTTTTAAGATGACGAAATAAATTTAACTCAAATGCATAGAAGTGCCTGCCATATATTAGCACTCATTTAAAAATAGTTATTGCTACTACATTAGAAAAATAAACGTTGGTGAACAGTGGTGCCTGTGGCTCAAAGGAGTATGGTGTCAGCCCCATATGCTGGAGGTGGCGGGTTCAAACCCAGCCCCGGCCAAAACTGCAAAAAAAAAAAAAAGTTGGTGAAGTATAAATAATTTTCTACTAAATGTTTGCATTAGATTTAAACTCTTTTTTAAAAGGTTGAAAATGAACTAAGTTACAATGATAATAAGAAACTGCTCAGTGGTAAACATCACTAGAGTACATTTTTTTCTAAAATATGTTATTTTTTGTAGTACTTTTTGGTTCACAGCAAAATTGAGTATGAGGTAATAGAGATTTCCCATATATACTCCCTATGTTCACAATACGTAGCCTCCCCCCATTCTACATTCTCCACCAGAGCGGCACATTTGTTACCAGCCGTGAGCCAACAGGGGCACATCCTTACCTCTCAGCACTCGTAGTTTACCTTAGAGCTCACTCTTGGTATTGTACATCCTCTGGGTTTGGGCAGATAATCGAATGACATGCATCCATCATTACAGTGTCATACAGAACGGTTACACTGCTGTAAAAATCCCCAGTCCTCCGTCTCTCTAGTCCTTCCTCCCCTTCACTAATCTCAGCAACTAAGCTTTTTACTAACTGCATAGCTTTTCCTCTTCCAAAATGCCACATAGTTTTCAGAATGGCTCTTCTCTCTCTCTTTTTTTTTTGTGGTTTGATACCACATTTCTTTTTTTGTGCTAAATAATATTCTATTCTCTGCATATACAGTTTATTTATTCATCACCCGTTGAGGGATACCTTAGTTTCTTCTGACCTTTAGCATCACAAATAAAGCTGCTATAGACATCTGCGTGCCAGTTTTTCGGTGGACCTAAGTTTTCAACTCATTAGGATAAATACCAAAGAGCCTGATTTCTAGACCACGTGGGAAGAGTAAGCCCTGCTGTCACTGCGTGTCACGACTATTAAGACTGTTAATGAGCTTTGTTTTCATTTAGTTCAGAATATTTTAAGCATTATTTTTGAAAGTTTCTCTTTGACCTTGTGTTATTTAAAATGTCTTTGATCATCTCCCATCTATTATTGATTCCTAAGTTTGATGCCACTGTTGTCTGAGAGCAGATGCTATTTAATTTCTATTTTTTTAAATTTGTTAAGGTGCATTTTATGGCCAAGAATGTGGTCTCTGTTGGTGAATGCTCCCTGTGAGCTTGGGAATAATTAGTCTTCTGCTCTTGTTGGATGAAGTAGTTGACACATGAACATTACATGTGAACTGACATGCGGGGTGCCTGGGTCCCCACTACCTCTGCCAGGACCTGCACAGGGAAGTTGACATGAGAAAAGCCTCAGACTCAGTTGTCCAAGGTGGAGTAGCCGGTGGGAGCCTGCGAGAGGCACACATGATAACCAGTAACACCTTGGTAGTGGGGCTCAGCAAGTGCAGCCCCGAAAAGATTGCTCAGGGGTCTTTTAGTCTGCAAAAACCATGAATCCTGCTGACAACATAAAGCATAAAATTAATTTTAGTTATTCAAAGTAAGTTACCCAAGTAATCATTCCCAGTAAGAGAGAGGGAAACAACAAAGGGAAATCCAGTAAACACGTCACGAGATTATTGCAAATTAGGGAGTAAACCTCGACTTTTCTACCTTGCTTTGGTGATTTTTACCTTACACCTGGGCAGGACTCAGGTGATAGCTCCATCCATGTAAACATGAAAGCGGTAAAGTCTCCATCTTTCTTTATAGCTGCATAGTATTCCATGGTGTACGTATACCACAATTTATTGATCCATTCGTGGGTTGATGGGCACTTGGGCTTCTTCCATGACCTAGTAATTATGAATTGGGCTGAAATAGACATTCTGGTAAAAATATCCTTGTTATAATGTGATTTTTGGCAAGGCAAGGCTGCTGGCAACAAATTTTCTCTCTCTCTCTCTCTCTTTTTTTTTTTTTTTTTTTGGCTGAAAAAGTCTTCATTAGTCCTTCATTTTTGAAAGATATTTTTGCAAGTTACAGAATTCTAGGATTTTTTCTCTCAATATTTATGTGTGCTCACCCTCTTTTTACTTGCATAATTGCTGAGAAGTCAGATGTAATTCTTGTCTAGGGCTAAGCTGTTTTTCCCTCTAGGATCATTCAGGATTTTTTCTTTATCTTTTAATTTGTGCAGTTTTATTTATTATTAAAAAGGTATGTTTTTTCTCTTGTTTGGAATTCACTGAAGGTACAAAGTATTAGGTTAGGCTATTGCATTTGTTAGATAAAGTCCCCTTGTAATTGTGTACCACCCCCAAGAGGTGTGCTATACACCATGACCCCCCACCCCCTCTCTCTCCACTTGCTCATTCCCCTTCCCACCCCCTCTTATATTAGCTCATCTGCTACCTTCATATTATAACAGAGAACATTGGATTCTTGCTTCTCCATTCTTGTGGTGCTTTACTAAGAAGAATGTGTTCTACCTCCATCCAGGTTAATACAAAAGATGTAAAGTCTCCATCTTTTTAAATGGCTGGATCATATTCCATGGTATACATATACCACAGTTTGTTAATCCATCCCTGGGTTGGTGGTCATTTGGGTTGTTTCCACATTTTGGCAATTGTAAATTGGGCTGCAATAAATAGTCTAGTTCAAATGTCTTTATGATAATTTTTTTTTCTTCTAGATAGATGCTGAGTAATGGGATTTGGGGATTGAATATGATTCTAATTTGAGTTCTTTGAGAATTTTCCATACTTCCATACATAAGGTTGTATCAGTTTGCAGTCCCACCAGCAGTGTAAAAGTGTTCCCTGCCCTCCACATCCATGCCAGAATCAGCAACTTTGAGACTTTGTGATGTAGGCTGTGCTATTCTCACTGGGGTTAGATGATATCTCATGGTGGTTTTGATTTGCATTTCTCTGATGATCAAGGATGAGGAGCATTTTTTAAATATGTTCGTTAGCCATTTTTCTGACTTCCTTAGAGAAGTTTCTGTTCATATCTCTTGCCGAGAGGTAGATGGGATTGTTTACTCTTTTTCTGTTGATCAATTTTAGTTCTTTGTAGATCCAAGTTATCAACCCTTTGCCAGATTGATGCCCTGAAAATATCTTTTCCCATTTTTAAGGTTGTCTTTTTGCTTTATTTGTTGAACCCTTAGATGTGCAGAAGCTTTTCAGGTTAATTGAGTCCCATTTATTAATTTTTGTTGTTGCGATGGTGCTGAAGTCTTTGTTATAATTTTTTTTCCTCAATCCAACATCATTAAGAGTTTCCCCCACACTTTCTTCTAAGAGTTTTATCATTTCACATCTTAGATTTGTCTCTTATCCATCCTCACTCAATTTTTGTAAGGGGTGAAAGGCGTGGGTTGATTTCTGCTCTTTTACATGTGAGCTATCCAGTTCTCCCACTACCATTTGTTGAATAGGGACTCTTTTCCCCACTGTATGCTTTTGTTTGGTTTATCAAAGATTACATGGTAAAATTACACATCACAATCAAGTAGGCTTCATCCAAGGGATGAAAGGTTGGCTTACCATATGCAAATCCATAAATGTAATACACATGTCAACAGAAGCAAAAACAAAGACCTGATGATCCTTTCAACAGATGCAGAAAAAGCATTTGACAAAATTCAGCATCCTTTCTGACAAGAACACTTAAAAGAATAGGCACAGGTGGCACGTTTCTTAAGCTGACTGAAGCTGTCTATGACAAACCCACAGCTAACATCATACCAATGTTGTAAAACTGAAAGCTTTTCCACTTAGAACTGGAAACAGATAAGGATGTTCACTATGCTAGTATTATTCAACATAGTTCTGGAAGTTAAGTTTGCCAGTGCAATCAGGTGAAAGAGGAACATAAAGGGCATCCAAAGGGGGCAAGTGGAGGTGAAAGTCTCCCTCTATGCTTATACTTAGAGAACCCCAGACACTCAACCACAGAACTCCTGGAAGTCATCAGGAAATATGGTAAAGTCTCAGGGTATAAAATCAATGTCCACAAATCAGTAGCCTTTATATATACCAATAACAGCCAAGTTGAGAGGCAAATCAAGAAACAATTTCCTTCACAGTAGCTTCAAAGAAAATGAAATTCTTAGAAATATACCTAACACAAGAGGTGAAAGACCATTCAAGGAGAATTATGAAACCTTAAGAAAAGAAATTGCAGAAGATGCTAATAAATGAAAGAACATCCCATGCTCTTGGCTGGGAAGAATCAACATTGTCAAAATGTCTGTTCGGCCCAAAGCAATCTACAAATTCCATGCAATGCCCATCAAAATACCAATAGCACATTTTGAAGAGCTGGAAAAAACAGTGCTTTGTTTTGTATGGAACCAGGAAAAATACCCTGTATAGCTAAGGCTATTCTTAACAATAAAACAAAGTCAGAGACATCACCCTATCAGACTTCAGGCTATATTACAAGTCCACAGTAATAAGTAAGTTAGTGTCTTATGGTCCACAGTAATCACACCACATGGTATTGGCACAAAAATAGAGACCTAGACATATGGAACAGAATAGAAAACTGAGAGATGAGACCACTGCCTGCCATCTGATCTTGGTGCAGTTTGAATGTGATATGCCTGAGCTTAGTGTTTTGGCAATTATTTTGCTTAACTTTTCCTGATTTCCTAGATTGTTGTTTGGTGTGGGCAATTAATTTGAGTAAAATTCTCTGTCCTCATTATTTCCAGCATTTCCTTCTGTCTTTCTTCTTGAGTATTCCCATCAGGCATAAGTTTTATCATTTGTTAGTGTCTTATGGTCCTTAGATGTCCTATTCTGCTTATTTTTTTTTTTGTCAATTGTCATTGTTTTTCTCTTTGTTTTTCAGTTTTAAAGGCTTCTATTGAGATATCCTCAAGCTCAGAGATTCTTTCCTCATCCATGTTCAGTGTACTCATCAATGTTTCACAAGGCCTCTGACATTCTCTTATAGTATCTTTTAATCACTAGTATTTCTTTTCAATTCTTTCTTAGAATTTCAATTGCTCTGTGGACATTACACATTTATTCTTTCATGCTGTCTACTTTATTCAAGGCTTTGACATCGTAAAATAGTTGTTTCAAATTCCCAACCTGATCATTCCAACATCCTTGACATATCTGTATCTGGTTTTGAGCTTGCTTTCTCTCAACAAACCATGGTTTTTGCCATTGAGTATGCCTTACAATTGTTTTTCTTGATATTCCAACATAATGTACTGGGTGAAAAGAACTGCTGTAAATAGGCATTTATCAAAGTGAAGGAAATGTGTAGGGGAGGCAAAGTCTTCTATAATCCCATGAGTAGGTCTCAGCCTGAGCTTTTGGCTTCTGGTCTTTACAAGTGCTTCTCACTACTCCCCACCCACAGGTGAGACAGTACAGCCAGAATGGGTGGTGCTGACTTTTTCTCTTCTCTCATGTGGAAGGCTAAAGGGGGCTGAAATTGGGCTATTCCCTCCTCCCTTGTCAGTTAAGTTCTAGCAAAACTTGGGCTATTTTCTCTTCATTGTCAATTAAGTAAAGGCACAGCAGATTAAGATATGGTTAAATTATTTCTCTTTAGGGCAGGATTTTTGAAGAATGGAAAGGTCTTTTGTGTTTACAAATGACTGCTTTTTCCTCTCCCTGCCAAAGTCATGAGGGGAGTTTCATACTTGTAGTGAGAACCTTGTCAAGCTCTTAGAGGTAAGATTCACAAAAGTGAGGGAACTCCCCTACGTCAAGGTCACCTTGGAGCTTTTGACTCCCAGGCTTTTCCATCCAGTCTTTAGCAATTCATCAATTAGAGGTTAGGGTTTCCCAACACTGGTTTCCACAGAAGTTTCTGTTCCTGTTTCTTTTTCCACTTCCCTGGAAATTTGTGATTCTCTGTATCTAATTTTTGGTCTTTTAAATTTTGGAGGTAGTGATTTACTCTCCAACCGCATTTCTTTTGTGTAATTGAGAAGAATTGCTGCTTTTTCAGTTTGTTTAGATTTCACTTCCTACTAGGATGAAATTGTGTCTTTTGAGATCTTTGCATGCTGGCCCAGAAATTGGAAGTTCAAGTTCATTTTTAAAAACAGTACCAGGAAACTATTTTACTGTCAAAGAGTAGTATAATCTGCCCCCCCCCCCCCACACACACATACACAGTTGTTAAGACAATGCAAGTGTGTTTTCTTTGGAGCTAAGTGTATAATAAAAAAATACAGAATAATGATAATATTAGTTTGGTCCAATAAGAATTTATCTTCTGCTAAGATGACTGGATGATTCACGGAATGAAAGGAGAATTATTATTCTCTGAAGTTTGGTCCAATAAGAATTTATCTTCTGCTAAGATGACTGGATGATTTATAGAATGAAAGGAGAATTATTCGGAAATGGTTCTCTTGCCATGTTGGTGGAGAGGTCTGCCAAAGGTAGGCTCAGGCTCAGCATCTGTGTGTGTGGAATGAAGAGGAACAGGAGCAGGGCAGGGCTGGGAACACTGGCGAGCTACATGCACAGCCTCTGTGGAAATGTTGTACCAGAACAGGATGTTACTCTGATAACATGTGCAACGTGAAGTGGTTTCTGGGTGGCAACCACACCATCACAGGAACAGAAGGTACAGGAATCCACAGATGGCAAAGCGTTTGATAAAACTGTTTCCTGAGAAAATGTATAAACTTACAACTTTAAGTGAAAAATTTATGCAACAAGTCTTACTATCCAGATTATATTGTTTTCAATTGACTGTACTTTAAAAACTCAGTAAATACCTGCTAAATGAATGAATAAATCTCTGTCATTACTTTCTAGTTCAAATTCTTAATCTCCTCTTCCTAGCTAGCCTCCTCAATAGTAACATTATTTCTATTATTCAATTCCCTTTCAAACCCTAGAAAATTAATCTATCAAAAAACTCCAGTTATTGCCTTGCACCAAACACTTCAGGACATATCATAGATAGATCTTTTTTGCAGATCAATGATTTGGCCTCTGCTTACATTTTATATTCTCTGCTTTTTCCACATATACTGATGTGAGATGTTTTCCCACATCTTACTCTTCAGACACATCAAACTTAATCTATGAATATTAGGAACAAAAGAGGAATTATTACAACAGTCAAATGTCAGAGAAAAAGTATTATTTGAAATGGCTCAAACTTTAATGTACATATACAACACATAGAATCTTAAACTAAAATGAAGGTTCTGATTCATTAGGGCTGAAGTAGGCATGGAATGTGTTTCAACTAGCTTGCAAGTGATGCCAAGGCTATTGGTCCAGGAACCACACTTGAGTTAACAAGTATTAAAAATAGAATTTCTCACAAAAGTAGAAAAAATATAAATAAAGGAATAGTATTAATCAAACAAGTTACATAGAAAATTAGTGGTTAATTTTAGCCATAGTAGATTATTTCAATTTACTGGCAGCAGGATTTTTAGAGGGAATTTATGAAATGATGCTGGAAAGATTAAGGCCATTGCTGTGGTTTGGATTTGGTTTGCTCTCAGCAAAACTCACATTTAAATTTGATCCTCAGTGTGGCAATGTTGGGAGGTGGGGCCTACTGGAAGGTGGTTTGGTCATGGGAGTGGGGCCCCTCATCAATAAATTAGTGCCCTTCCTCATGGGTAAATGAGCTCTCAGTCTTATGGGAATGAATTAGTTCCTGCAACAGGAAAGCTGTTAACAGGAGTCTGGTTTTCCTGGTTTCTCTCTTTTGCTTCCTCTCTCACCACATGGACCCTTTGACACTCACCTCCCTTCCACTTTCTGCCTGGGGTAGAAGCAGCACAAGGTCTCCCACGGATGCAGTGGCCCAATCTTTGAGTTTCTAGCCACCAGATTTATGACCAAATACATTTTTTTCTTTATAAATAAACCAGTTTCATGTACTTTGTTATAGCAACCCTTAATGAAGTAAGGCAATCATATTAGCAAAGGTCATCAAAGCCACAATCAGAAATGTTCACCTCATAAAGCTGTAGTCACATCAACTTACATAGTTTATTTTTTAAGTAGGGTAGCAGAACTGCAGCTGCAATGTGTATGCAGTTGTGTGTGTGTGTGGGGGGTGAGAACTCATTTAAGTTCTCTGAATTGTGAAAAAAATGTCAAATGAAAAGCAAAATATCGGGGGGAATCAGACATAGCAGCAGCTGAGGGAGAGTTGCTGAAATTTAGTATTGATGTTTAGTGTCGAGAGGGTCTGGAAGTCACCTCAATGCAATATGCAAAGCCAAGGTTGTGCATCCCCGCACAGCTGTTAATTTGGATTCAATGAATTACCAGGTTGGCTTTTTCTTTCAGAAAAACATTGTATACTGTTTTATTAACTGATTAGTTGAGAAATACATAGATTTAACTCCTGTTTGACCTAGTTGGCTACACTAGAAATAAACATGTAAACAAATAAATCAGCACAAATTCAGTTAATAGCCTCCAAACCAGTTTTTACTTTGATTAGGGATGTATATTGACTCAAAAAATATATTGAGTTTATTTCATCTTTTGATTTGCTTTTTGATTGAATCATTAAATAAAAATACTGGTTAAAACATCCAGAATGTATTATTATATCACCAAAAGGACAACACTGCTGGAATTGAAATTTGGAAACCCTGGCACTCCACAGGGCTGGGAAGATGTTAGTAATAGAATGTTCTCTCTCCAGGAGATAATGGTCAAGGGAAAACAATTGTCATCATTATCCTCAATTAGAATATGTTTGAGCTCCTTTATTGTTCCAGCTGCTAGAGACAACAGGGCTTGAAGACATGGCCTCATTATTAAGGCCTTATTATTAACTAACAAGTCAGTTGGTAATGAAGACATTTCTAAAATATTAATGTGTGGGCTAAAACCTGGAGTAATGTCCACTCAGAGTTGATTGGAGGATGAGATCCTTCTAGAAGTTGCAATTCAAAGATGGAAATAGACCCCACCAAGGAGTATCCAGGGCAAATAGAGCCTGTCATTCATTGGTAAAAGGTACAATATGACAGAACCCAGAAGATGTGACCCATCAGAGCTGTGCTGCTCTGGGTAAAATAGGGGAGGGAGCCCCGAACGCCTCACTTTTAGTATCCCTGTCCCACATTCACACAGCTATGGGAGTTTAGGAGTCAAAACAACTGGCATTGAGTCCTCCAATTGAGTAGAAGTCTCACATTCATGCTGCCAGAACATTAATAGAGATCTTGTCATGTTACTTTAACCCTAACTAGCTCATCTACAAAACAGAAACTTACTGGCCGAATACAGGTACAGAGACAATGTAGAAAAATTGGCATTGATATCATTTCCTTAAATTTTAAAGGGAAGCAAGATTTCTGCTATTTGGCACTGTTGGCCCTTATTGTTGTGGGAGGTCCATGATCCAGGAGTGATGGAACTCTGAGAAAAAAGTAATAAAGAGAATTCAGATAAAAAATAGTTATCCTAGGCCGAGTGCAGTGGCTCACGCCTGTAATCCCAGCTCTGGGAGGCCGAGGTAGGTGGATTGCTTGTGCTCACAAGTTGGAGACCAGCCTGAGCAAAAGGAAGACCCTGTCTCTACTAAAAATAGGAAAAGTGAGGTGAAAGAATCACTTGAACCCAAGTTGGAGGTCGCTGAGAGCTATGATGCTATGGCACTCCACCCAGGGCGACAGCTAGAGACTCTGTCTCAAAAAAAAAAAAAGTTATCCTTTGAAAGAATTTGGACTTATATGTAACAAAGAGAAGAAGAATAGATTTGGAAAGTCATTTTTGGAAGTCTGAGATCTTTCCTGGGGGCTGAGACCACAATACCTTCAAATATAGCACTTTGGCATAGTAAGTATTTTAAGCTGCAGTAAATTGAGAAAACCACAGAAATGGAAAGTTCATTCTCTGAACTTAACCTTCTCTCCTCTTCTGAAGACCATCATGTGACAAGTTTCCTCCCTATACCCAGAGAGAAGAAATGTCACCCAGAGACGCCAAGACAAATCTGAACAAACCGGCTGGCTGAGCCCCCAGCAGGCTGTTACCTTTAGATCACACTCTGTCCTTCAGTCACACGTCTGCACATCTGCTCATAAGAACAATCCAGATTTCCAAGTCTCTGACTTTTCATTTCTGAAGGTTCCTATATTAAGTAAAACTTATATTAAATAAATCTATTCCTTTTAAAAAAGAAAAAAAATCTAGAATGGATTTGGAAACATTCAAATCTATAATACTAAACTCTACTTTGGGATTGAGAATGGTTAACTGTGGAAGCGTCTCTAGTGGCTGTACTCACCAGGGAAATCCCCGTGGTGTCTGGGACTCTGTATCTGTGTGTGTCCAGCAGGAGATGTCCTCAGTAGAATTGGCCTGAGATATGTAGGTTAGTAAATAAAGGGAGGTGGCTTCATAGAACAATAACCCACATCCCCATCTCATGCTATTTATTTGGAAAATAAAACACTTGTTAAAATACAGCTGTAGCTAAACTTATCTATTTTATAATTCTCAGGAATTGTCTTCAATAGGAGAACAGGTTGTAGAAATCACTTTAACTAAAAAATTGGCTATGCTATAGTAAGAAAAAGATGAACAATTTGTGTGTCTATTAATTATATCCATTACTGTAAATAGAACCAGGGTGTATATCAAAACTATGGTGACCAAAGATCAAACCTAAGATAGAATTGGCACACACAGATTAACGCTACTTAGTTTCTGCACTATAAGCATCTTGAAAGTACAGTGTCACCTTAAAGACTTTTTGATTACTCCATACAAGGAGCATAATACTATGCTTACCAAGTATCTGTGTAAGAGATCTTTGTGGCATTGCATGAAAACGAATTGTGCATCATATCTTTGTTTCTGGGAATTTAATCCAAATGACTGTTCTCATCACTTACAAGGTTCCTAGGAAGTCAGGGAGGGAGGGAAAAGGAGCAGAGTTTGCAGGGACAGGCAGATGTAGTTTAAAGTCTAGGTTTCTCCTCCCTGTGTTTGTGATATTGAGACAATTATCTCAATTTTCTACACCCCAATTCCTTCATTTGTAAAATGGAATTAATACCACTACAGTGAATGTTGCGGTGGGGCCTGGAGATGCGGTGCATTGAGCCGTGTGCTCTGGAACCATAGTTTCCTGTGCACTGCTGCCACTCGGCACAGGCTGGCTCTAACTGGGACGTCACCTCCGCCTTTAGCTTTTACCATGACCACAACCAAGGCACTATCTCATCTCAGTCAAGGGATTAGTTAAAGAAAAAGTCATTCCAACCTCTCCTTTTTTGTTTAGGTTTATGTAAAGACACCTAGAGTGGGGTCTTCCACGTGGGAGTGGAAAAGTTGAAAGTTAACCCCGGGGAAGGAAAGTAGGCGTCAGCATTTAAGCATTTGATTCAGGGAGCGCTGTGCTCTCTCAGTAGACAGAATGAAGCTTGAAGATGAACAAAGCTGCTTCCTTCTTGCTGCGCTTGAGTAAAAGGCAGCACCTCACATCTCAAACCAGTGTTTTTTGACATTTTTTATCTCATGGCACCCTGGAACCTATAGTTAAACTTCTGTGGCACATTTAAATTATGCTTATCAAAAAAAAAAAAAAAGAGTAAAAAGAAAAAACACATTTACTCTGCTTTGAATTTTTTTCTAAAATAATTTAACCAATGACCTTCACAAATTTTCATGGCAAACCTAAGAGTGTGCCACTGTGGTGGAATTTCTGGTATAATATTTATATGTAACATTGCTGCAGAATTTTCCCCATAGTTGAGTGTATATGGTATTTATATTTATTTCATATGGTCCAGAGCATCTTTTATTATTACTCAAATCATTATAGACTTATATAATTTTCTGTTTTTGCCTTTATTATGTGTTTTATTCAGGTTAAGATTTATTCAATGCTGAGTTTGTGGCGAGGCCCACAATACCCAATTATAATCCCACTATTTTATGCCTTAGTTTTCTAGGGACACATTGTGGCAGGAAGCATGACATGGGATTCCCTGAAACAAAATAACCAAAAAAAATGGGAACAAATGAAAGTCTGTGAGAAACAAATAGCGTCTGACTTTGACAGAAAGTGGTGATTTTATAGGTACTATAGGAATTACATAAGGTGATGGTATTAAATTTGGGCTTTTTATGGTAGGCTTTTACTTATAATTTGTTGTGATTTTTGGTTTCATTTATGATAACACTGTTATTAAACCTGGATATTGATCCCTCCATATAATCAAACTGTAAATATTCAGTATTAATATGACGAAATTGAAGTACTATTATTTTGATTTGTGATCATACTTTTCTTTCCCTGTATACAAGTTAGAAGTAAAAAATAAACAAACAAAGAATATAGAAATCATTAAATTGATGACTTTGGCTGAAACATGAGTATTTAAAAAAGTTAACAAAAATTATAAAGTCATATAATTTACTTTTGGTCTTCTAAAGTAAGTTTAAGATTGAATAGAATCAAGCTACATTTTAAAAACTTATGAAAGAAAAAGTATTCAATGTATTCAGCCCTACTATGAAACCAATTTATAGCTTTCATTTGAAAGCTATCACCCAATTACAGCCCAAGAATATAGGGAAAGGAGACAGTGAAGAGAGGGGAGGGGGAGATGGATGGAGGGAGGGTAATTGGTGGGACCACACCTACTGTGCATCTTACAAGGGTACATGTGAAATTTACTAAATGTAGAATATAAATGTCTTAACACATGACTAAGAAAATGCCAGGAAGGCTATGTTAACCAATTTGATGAAAATATTTCAAATTGTATATAAAACCAGCACACTGTACCCCATGATTGCATTAATGTACACAGCTATGATTAAAAAAAAAAAACTTATCATTTCATTTGTGAACAGTTCAATTGAAGAACTAATTGATTTATAAATTGTAAGGATGAAAGATAACTTAGGAAATGTTTTAGGCATTTGTAATTCAAAGAGAAGTAGTCAAATTTTAAAATTTTTGAAAAAATATTTCACATGATTTTAAATGAATGATTTATAAATTATTTCCATATTAGACTACAAGATAATTTACATTCATGTATTCAGTCACCAAATAGTATTTTTTCCTATATTACATAGAAAAATAATTATTTAGCTTCCTCTGAAGCATTTGCAGTGACAGGAAGTCTTACTACGCCCATTTTTCAAAAGCTTTGAACGTTCTTCCTCACATTGATTTGCATTAAACTCTGTGTTATTCATAATTCTTCATCTCACAGAAAACAGTGTGCATGTGCATTATGCTTGTGAACCTCAAACCTTTTTTACCTATGAGTTCAATACTTGTTTTTGAAGTTTTATAAAATAATTTGTATATTTATATTTATAAAATACTTTTTGCCATATAATAGGCCTTGCTGGCTCCCATGTGTCTACAAAATCCTTTGTTCAGTATAAGGATACTCAGGAAAGCAAGACATAATAATTTTATAAGCTTCCATTTGGGGTAGTATAGCAGAATAGGTAGCATAAGTAATAGTCCCTACTCTCTAGCATACTGGACAGGATCCAGGCATTGGTGTTTATCCAAAAGCATAGAACACACAGCATCAAGACGGAACCTTAATGTAGACTATGGACTTTAGCTGATGATGATGTTAATGTGGGTTCAGTCAACTCTAATGAATGTACCACCCTAGGGTTGTTGATGTGGGAGAAGCTGTATGTATTTAGGGGCAGGGTGTATAGGGAAAATTTCTATACCTTTTTCTCAACTTTGCTGTGAACTTAAACTCCTCTCAATAAGCTTTAAAAAAAACCCCAACCCACCAAGCTGAGACAAATGAAAGAAATCCACTGAAATCTGAAACAATTTGGGGATTTGGGGAAGATATGTGAATACTGAACTCTTCTGTCGCAGATTTTCTGTCAAACTCCATTGTTTGTAAGTTTCAATTCTGCAGCTGTGGAATCATCATAGCATCATAGTGTCAAGTTGTCACCTTGTCCAGGGAAAAATCGCATCACACTGTGAGGAAGCCTCTTGGACCCCCAGCCATGTCCCCTGGAAATAAAGTCTATCGAAGCTTCCCACGAAGAAAAAACGCCAATGCCTTTCCATCTGTGTTTGAGTCAGTGACCATGAAGCTCCCCATCCTCTCTTCCCACGCCTGTTGGGTGATGAAATCCCTACAAATTAGTCCCTGTAAACCTGCCCCCACAAAGGTGCATGCCTCATGTTATAGACCAAATGTAAACAGAAACACCTCGAGTAGAAATGTAATTTGAAGAATTGTTCAGTTCACAGTGCTGCTTGGTTCTGAAGGACTCAATATGATGCTTTCTAGAAAAATGAAGTTTCCAAATGGACCCCAAAGAATTTGTGCAATTAAAGTTCCAAAACAACAAGAGTATAGAATCAATATTTACAAAACAATGAATAGAAACAATGAACCCTAAGTCAGTAAAAATAGTTCCAGTAGGCTCAAACCAGTGAGTGTTTTGAATTGTTTTAAATAGTCAAACCAAGAACATAAAATAAAATAGTCTGTCTAAAAAAACAGAAAATTCATTTGAAAATATACACAAGTAACAGAAGCTTATAAAGATAAAAATATAAACTTGTACAACAAATGTACATGCCGAAAATTAAAATAAAATGATTGAAATTAAAATCTCAGTGGATCAGTAGATTAGACACAGGCACAGGAAGAATTGATCAGAAGAGCGATTTTGACCCCAACACTCCATTCAGAAAGGAAAATTATTGAAGGGACAAAATATCCTTCATTATTGGAGACGGCATCTTTGTACTAATTTTTCATCAAAGGATGCCTCAAGAGGGTTTTGGAAGAAGAGGTTTACTGTGGTTGGATGAGTGGAGGATACATAGATCATTTTAAATTGATAATATTATTGATACGGTTGTCAGTGATGGACGCTTGGAAAGGCTTTGGGTAGAGACTGATGTAGTTGCAAAGTAATGTGAGCAGTGGTAAATTCAGACTTTGGGACATTCAGCAACTAGACCTAGTGGGACTCACCTGATTCCTGGAAATATGTCACGTCAGTTGAAAGGCCGTCTCTCGTCGTCTGCTCCAGTGTTTCTCGCTTCTAGATGTGTAGTAGAAAATAACCTGGAAGCTTTCAGAAGTCCAAGTGCCTGGTCCCCTCCACATTAACAAACGGACTTCATTAGGGGAGGTAGTAGGACATCTGCCTTTTTAGAAGAAGACATCAAGGCAAGTTTTATGTACAGCCTTGTTTTAAAACCACTGCTCAATCTCATGGTCAGCTGATGTTGATATAATTCCTATGCATGAACGATATGCTCCTTTACTTGAGATGGAAGCGGGCGGGGGGGTGTGAAGATATCCCTTAGGAAGTCTGATTATTCCTTCCCCTGGAAGAAATTGGGATCTCTATATAAATGGTATCTTCTCTGGGCTTAGAGAAACATTCTGGGATCCTTTTGTCAATCTGTTATTAAATTAGGTACTTTTAAAATCTATTACATTTTGTAATGAATAGTCCCATGGGAGGTGAAACACTAACAGAGATGTTTGTAATCTCATTTATTGCCTTAGGTTTATAGCATGGAAGTTTCCCCAAAATATTTCAAACAGCAGCAAGGATGGAGTGCTCAGGACACGTGCCATCTTCAGGCCTCAGTGCTCTTCTCCAGGAGGAAGTCTCAGTAGTCGTCTGGTTCAGTGAAACTCATGTCACACTGTCAGAAAGCCTCTTGGACCCACAGCTGTGTCCCCAGGGAAACACTGCATAGTTACTTAATAGTTCTTAAGGAATATCTCTTGAGATTTGTTTTCCAGACTAACATCTGGAGCCTGGTAAATGTCTTACCAAACCAACAGTGTGATATTACTGCATGATTCTCCAGACATACCATTATGACGTGTGCAATCACATTTTTTGCTGTGTAAAAATAATCCCTCAGTGGATGGAACTATAATTTATCTATTGGAGTAATAAGGCTTGGGATGTGGGGTACTAACTAGTTCTTTAGGGCCATGGTCTAACAAATGTGTGGACTCCAGTGAAACCAGATCCCATTTTTATTCTATTCCACTAACATTTCTCAAAAGCATACAGCTCTTATAAATTATTAAAATAATCACTTAGATGACATTGGAAATCAGAGTGCTTACTGTCAATAAAACGAATAAAGGAATTATGAACACCAATTTCATTTATATTACTAAATTTCTTTAGAAGAATTTTCATTTTTCTGTAAGCTACATGCATACTTATTGTGTCAGTTGTATTTTATATAGCTTGTCCTCTGTGCATTTATTTGTTTCTGGCTGTAGCATAGTACGAGGCTGATCAGATTGCACAAGTTCAAATCTTAACCCACATCAATTGTCATCGTGTTACCCTTGCAAAGTAACTTATACTCTGTACACTTCGGTTTTCTCATCTTTAAAAATGTAGGTACTAAATTGTACATCTCGTTGTGTAATTCTGAAAATTGGATGATATACAAATATGTACCTTGAAATCTCCATAAATAGTAACTTATTTTATTGTAATTGAAAATTAACACCTCAGTTTCAGGGTTAGGACCTTTCTCATGCATCAATTTTCCCTGAGGTTCATATCACAAGATAAATGTGGCTTTGATGATTCAACCACCTATAAATTTAATTGGTTGTTCTTTCCACCCCCCCACATCTCTTCAGCTGAAAACCTTGGAAAACCCAGATATACACGTATGGTGTATGTACTTATGTCAGTTCCATCTTGAACTTCTAGGTACCCTTGAACTCTTCACTTTCCTTTTGTTGGAGAAGAGATAAGCAAAGCATTTCCACATTTCAACATCAATCTGAGCATTACTTAACATTAGAACAAAGTTTTTAAAATTTACATTAATATTTGTATCCTTAATGATTTTCCCTATAAAACTTCTGTTGGATATTTAAGCAACACTATTTCTTATAACATGTCTAGAACTACATTGGCAGTGTCATGATTGACTCCCTCACAATATGGTTGGACTGTGAGATATGCAAAAATGATACAGAGCACTTGTGTCTAAAATAAAATTGTAATAAATTCTAGATTAACTTGAACTCTATCTCATGAACATTATTTTCACAATTTTATACAGAAAAAATTACCATTTTTATGCTCCCTCACTCAATAGGAAGAGCATCAAAAATTTTAGGATTTTTTTCCAGTGGATGCTGATGGATTTCTGATGATTCATTCACTGTTTAGCTAGAAATCATGTGAAAAGGGAATGCTTTTATAATAAATTTTGGTGCTTCATGGTAAAACCAAATTGCCTTCAGTGGGATAAAATCTTAGTCTATGGTAATCTCTCCATTATCCAGCAGTGATGGGAACTGTAGATTCTGGATAAATGTAGTTCTGGTTGCTTGAGAGTTACTATTAAATACAGGCCCATTCTATACCCCATACCATACCATATACTCTGTATTGACTTTATATTAATACAAAAATGCACTAATTAAAAGAAAACTAAGGAAAATAAAACAAATTTCACTTACTATAACATAATTTTATTGTGTTATAAAATAGCTTTGTAAATTCACTGTACAATTTTGTGATAAATGGAAGTCAGAACACTTTTCAACTTCACTCCCATATAATTTTTTTAACTTCAGGTAACACAAATTAAAGCTGTTACAGAGAACACATGGGCACCACAGGAGCGATGACAGCACAGTCCACCAAGTATAAACTCTGAAGTTTGTATTTTTGGCTGGGTTGCACCTGGTTGCTCGAGTTTCAGATAATGGGGAGTTCACTGAATTTAGTCCCTAAATATAAACATTTTGATTTCCAAATGTTATTAATGAAGAAAGCAGGTTTGCTCTTTAAAAAATCATTTCAATTATTTTTTTATGGGAATGCAGAAGTTGGAAATATAAAATTTACTGTTCTCAATGTCCATGTGAATAAAGCCATCAATTGATTTAGTTTTGTGGAATCAGATATACTCATATAACACTGTGGGTTGGACTTGTCTAATGAGAGGAGATAGGGTTTGTATGAGCATGCAATTTATTTATTGGGTCATGACATTGACCTCTATGGGGCTCTGTGCCACTGTGGTATTAAAGTCATTTTTGAAAGCCTAGTCAAAGGCTTTTAAAAACGACTTTAATTGTCGAAAAGTATTTTTCAACAATTTCTGAGCAATTCTGTGGGCTGTGTTTATACCCATTAATATTTTTTTCACTTTTCCATCAGTGGAATGTTTTATTAATAACTTCCTATATTCAAGAACATATCAAGATTCAGGGATACTTCAAGACCTAGAGACATATCAAAATACTAACACTCAGTGAACTTACAAATTAAACACAACACCAAATGCAGTGAGACTTCATTTGCAGACAATGCTATGTAATTGAATAGAATGCCTAATACTTCATTTAATCAATTATGCTATTTTTGCCATAAACAACATATGTGGAAATTAATTAGGGGAATGCTTTCCATACTTACTTTACTTGAGAAATGGAGGTGAAGATTAATTTTATTAACCTTGAAACAATTATAACAAATAAAAACCCCTTTAATAGTGTTATGTTATAAGACCTTGGGAATTTTACTCCTGAAGGTGAATAGCTAGTATGTTTTTATTTGTGTTCCCTGTTGTAATGGTGATATTTTAGGAATACTGTACTTTGGAAAGTTCAAGCTTTAGTCACTGGTCTTCTTTCTTTTTCGCTGATAAGCTTGATAATTCTTCCTGGTAGTTGAGCTACAGTGATATTGTCAAGAAGAACAGGAGAAACTAACATTGATGATTGTGACATTCTTATTATTTCTAGCTTGTATATGATCAAGGTTTCTTTCTTATTTATGTATAAGTCTTATATGTGTTTATATTTATTTTCCACCAAGTTATTCCAATGTCAATTGCCTATTGTTACTTTCAACAAGGAAGGGTGTGTTCACAGCAGAAGTATTATCACAGTTGGACTAAAATTCTATTGTTAGTGATGCAAAAAAATGAAACAGGAGGTGTTTTAGTTCAACAGAGTGACGGCCATTTCCCTGTGATTGGTGTATTCTTGTTTCTCATTGTGAAATTCAAGCCAGTGCTGGATGCCTAGAAATCTGTACTGAAGTTCAGAATATGAAGCTCAGAATTTCAAGTAATATATTTGATTAGCACTCACAACATAGACCATTGATTAGTATTTGCTTATTTTAGTTATTTAAACAACTAGAATTATGACAGACAAATCCAATATACAAAAAAAGAGACCTATTTTGTATGTAAAAATAATGAGAAGATGTATCACTGCTCTCTGTTTCTACAGAAATACCCAATGTGTATGTTTATTAGATGTGGATCCATTCAGGCAAAAAAGGAGCAAATATAAAGGAAAATCACTTAACAACCTATTTTAGAAATAACAGAAGCTTACAGTTTGAATGTGTCTCCAAAAGTGTGCCGGGATCAGCAAGGGTCCTCATTTTATCTAAAATAGGTTCCTTACAACTCAAGTATTTCACATGTGTCAGAGATCCGTCACTTTCTACGTTCCTCCTTATTTCATCATGTGTAGAAGGCAAAGGATGTTAAAAGAGATTTCTACAAAAATACTGCCTTAATAACTTTAATTAAATCCTTGTTCTATGAGTATATTGATGAATACTTATAAATTCTTCCTTTGTCAATAAACATAGAACTCAATAAAATCTTTATTTTCTGAATTTTTGTCATACCTTTCCCCCTTTGGATAAATATTGGTGGGTAGAGTAGGAAAGACTAAAACAGACCTAATTTGATACAGTTCTACACAAGCTATTTGGGTGAGAGCATAAAAAGGGTGTTTTATTTCAAAAGATAAAGCCTTTTAGCAAGATAACAAATAAATAAATGTACTTATTCATAAAAACTATATTTCTTAGGTAAAAATAAATTTCTTCAGTTACATGTTAAAATGAAATCAATAAGTGATAGTGGTAAGATGAACTAAAGGCACTGTTATCGATGAACAGGTATTAATGGATTTGTTAAAATTTGTGAATGACATTGAATGTGAAAAAGGGGCCATTTTTAGCAGTGACTTTTGTTTCACTTTCACTTGAAGTTAACTCAATTTAACATGGTTTCCTTGTTTCCAAGGGGGATAGGCCAGTGTTCATAAGCCTGCTCGCTGGGGTGCCTCAGTGAGACTACAGAAATGGTCCTTGGGGGCCACTGTTCATTTTTTTATCCTTGAAAGCCCCATTTAGAAAGGAAGGAATAAAAGAAAAGGATGCAAAGATGTAAAATAGATTCTTCAGAGCTAGTACGTAAAGCTAGTACTTACATTCCCCAGAGCCAGTACTTAAGTCTTAAGAATTAGCTTTGTCATCTAATCCTCATTTTTCCAGCCTAGAATGTACAGGTAGATGAATGCTATGCCACCATGAGGGGAAAAGAGAAGAATGTAGGATGGTATTCTTGCCTTCCAGGAAGTTACATTTTAGTTACAAATGTTGCTATACTTTGAATGTGTTCCCTCCAAAATTCAGGTGATAAAACATAATAGTCAACATGATGGTATTAAGAAGTCAGGCCTGAGAAGTGACTGGGTTATGAGGACGCCTCCCTCACAAGTGGGATTAAGATCCTTATAAAAGAGGCTCCGGGAAGTAGTAGGTAATCTTGCCCAGTTTTCCGCCATGAGGACACGGCATTCTCTTCTTCTGGAGGACCAGCAGCAAGGCGCCATCTGGGAGGAAGACAGCAGCCCTGGCCAGATGACTAAGATGCTGCCATCTTGATCTCCGACTTGCAAGCCTCTGAGCAAATGCATTTCTGACCTTAGAAAGCACCGGCCTGTTATAGCTGCACAGACGGACCACGGCAAATGTTTCTCCAGCTTCTCAAATAATAGCAGGTTTCAGGACAACATCTATTCAAACGATGACAAATTTGGTTAGATCCAGGAATTCATTTGGAAGCTTTTTCAAGTGTATAAGTAACATATTTGTGTATTTCAGCTGTTTTTATTCCCAGAAGCAATTCCAATATGGCTAAGCACAGCACTATCTAAAGAAAATGAAATTTCCTCCACTGAATATTTTTTGGTCACTTATTTCAGACAAAAATTAAAAACAAAATGACACATTTGGTCATAATTTTCCCACATTTGGTCTCTCGGTTCCTTTTCATTCCCTCATTTTAAAAGGCAACATTTGAGTTTTGTTAAAGGGAAATTAAGATACTGGCCTTCTCACATGAGTTTTATGAAGGATTAAGTGGTGAATTATAGAGAACCTAGAATAAGTGCATGAGAAATTCGTCAATTCTCACCCGACTGGCACTTTGTGAGTGCAGGGCACAACTCCACTTGGACTCTACCTAACAGGTGCAAACAAGATAACCTTATTTGGTACCCTCATATTAACTTGAGATTAAGAAAATCTTTCATTAAAATGAAAAAAGAAATTTGTCAAATGATTCTGTATTTTATGCATTATTTTGTACTTTCACAATTTCATGCCAGAATTCCATAGTGTGGGCACAATCTATTGTCGTGTGCTGTTTGTCTGGTTTGGATTATTCGTCTAAAGAGAATCTCACTGTGACAGTTGAAACATCCTGGTTATCAGCACATTTTGGCAGTCTCTGTGGTGATGTTGGTTTCAGTCATAGCTGTGTTTATATTTGAAAGAACAATGGGAAGTAAGATGATTGCTCTTATCACCGACAACAGAAGCACGCAGAGAGCTGAGCTGCGGGGACAGTGGCGAACTGTATTAGAGATGTGTCAGAGGGATTTAATTTGGCTAATCATAAACTAGGGCCCGATGGTTCACATTTCCTGCCTGCCCTCTTTCCTCTACTCTCTTGTCACCCTTGTTATTTTTCAATTTAAGTCTTTTACTTTCTTTGTTCTGTAATACTCCTAGTCTGTTTTTCCAAAGTAGAAAAGCAGACTCATTCTGAAATATTAGCTACTCTAGCTATTTCTTTGTTTCTTAAGATTATCCATTATTTGCTGTATAGGCTCTATTCTATAGCCTTTTTAGAGAATTATTATTTCCCCACATTCTCTCTCTCTTTTGATATGGGGTCACACTCTGTCACCCTGGGCAGAGTGTTATGGAGTCATTTTAGATCACAGCAACCTTAAACTCTTGGGCTCAAACGATTCTTTTGCTTCAGCCCCTGGAGTAGCCAGGACTACAGGCATGGACCACTATGCTTGGCTAGTTTTTCTATTTTTAGTAGATTTGGGGTCTCACTCTAGAGCTGCTGAGCTCCAGAAATCTACACACCTTGGCCTCTCAGAGTGTTCACATTCTCTTAATAAGGACTGCTATATTCCTGTGAATTTCTCCCTCATGTTAGATGACCTCTGCACCTAACCACTCATTTGAAATGAGGGAGTCCAATTTCACCTTGAAATCCTTTTACCTTTAGGACTTTCAAACGTCTCATCTGAGAGCCTATAAACGTGAGAGGCTGGCGACAGCTCTCTCCTGAGACAGAAGTGAGTCCAAAGACTAATTATTACCCAGCAAAGCTCCAGGTGCCCATCACAGGGAATTCTCTAAGCACACCCGCATCTTTTCCCTGGGAAATGTCTCTTAGATTCCTTTCTGCTCCACAAAGACAGGTGCCTGTGTCTGTCTCCATCCGAGTAAATGGATGGGTGAGGAATGTGATCCCTGCTCCGGCCTCTGGGTCTCCACGCCTTCTCACAGGGACAGTGAGGCCTCCCCAATCTCCTGGCCCATTACACATTCTTATAAACCCCTCTGTCCCAGTTGAGTGTGCTCTCCTTGGTCTCCATATTTGCCACCCTAAATTGCCAGGAGGTGGCTAGAAATTTTTTTTCTAATGTGGTGAGAGATTACAATGTTGTATTCTATAGATAAACGTTTCAGTAAGTGACCATTTCAGATCAGAGAAGTTAACATTCTTATGTATGATTCAGACACCTTGCATTAATCCACACCTGAGGAATGGACACCTTTGCATGAAGGAACACCTCCGCTATTTTGAAATTGAACTGAGCAACATGGGGACATTCTTGAAACTAGGAAAAACACAATGAGCTCATGAATATTGAGGTAATAGTACCTCATTTTGTATCCTGTGATTAACACCTATTACTTCAATTTAATTTCCAAAATCACATTGTGAGGTAGACATTACTAACCTTGAGCTGACACATATTGAGAAGTAATGGTGTCAGATTTAAAAAATTCTAACTGAACATCTCACAGTCTATTCATTAAAATCTGTTTGCTTTCTTGCACCATAGTAGCAGAAATGTTCCTTCAGCTTGTATTTGGGGGAGATAGGAATAGACACCCATTTCTTAGAAGACAATTGCCATCTGACCTCCTCATCATCACTGGGCGTGTCTCCCTGGTCAGAATAGCTCCCCACCCTACACTGTCTACACTCGGGATCAGGGGAGCCACTGTCTCCCAGTTTTACTCCAATCCTACTGCAGCAAATTTTCTGCTTTTGAGCAATGAGTGATCTGTTTTTGTTTGTTCTAAACAAGCATTAGAAAATTTTATTCCAGTTAATTGGATTTTCTGTAATTTTAAGTCAAACAGATTACGGTGGGCAATCTACATCTACTTCATGTTAAAATCATTACAAATAATATTACCTCAGCTTATTAAAATTGTATTATCTAAATATGAGTTATAATTTTTATGCTACTCTATGTAATTATAATTCCCATTATTCTGAATTCATACATGCTTATAGGACCAATTTAAAATAATCATTCAAAAGATGAATAGATAACCTCATTTGACAAAGATTCAAAATATCTTCAGAATTGTTCCAAGAGGGATTATCTTCAATATTTAAAACTATTGCTTGTTATTGGGCATCTGTGTACACACCAGACGCTGCCCTAAGCAATAAGCACCTTATCTCTAATCCTCATAAAACCCTGCAAGGGAGATGTAAATAGTCTCTTTTTCTAAATGTGAAAACTTGGACTTACAGTGCTCAAATAATTTGTGTGAGGTCACAAACCCAGCAAGTGGAAGAATGAGAAATCAAATCTCGCGTTGTCTGTGAAATGCCTCGCAGTAAGCTATCCCATCACTTAAAAAAAATTAGACCTGTCTTCTGCCCTGTCCTTCAGTGGGAGTCAGGGATAAGATGCAGGCTCTGTAGAACTCGGTGACTCGGTTTCCTCTGTGACAAAACACATGATACTTTTTGATCTTATCTTGTCTCTGGCATTTGTCTTCGATGTGGTCTCTGGTGGTAAGCAATTAGCATCCACAAAATTGGAACACCAAAAACCACGTTTTCTAATTGTAAACCAGTTTTTTGCACTGTGTCATGAGCCTCTGTGATATTTAATCTCTCAGTTTTAACATTTCAGATGACAAATAATTTTTTCTGGTTAGGACACAATTTAATAATATTAACTTGTTTGACTAATGTAGCAAGATCCCAAACTTTATCAAATTTTAAATTTTTACAGGTCACATTTAAAAAGAAAAAATTGCCCAAACCTACAGCTTTCTGTGTGCTTTCAAGCCCACTTCTCTCCCTCCTTTTCAGTACATTCCCACTATTCTCAACTTCTAGTTTTTCACTTCCATCCACGCTGGAAAACAGGAATACCTTTCAATTGTTCAGATAGGCCAGGCACAGTGGCTCACTCCTCTGATCCTAGCACTCGGGGAGGATTAGGTGGGTGGATTGTTTGAGCTCAGGAGTTTGGAACCAGCCTAAGCAGGAGTGAGACCCCATCTCTACTGAGAATAGAAAAGAAAAAAAAAAAATCAGCCAGGCTTTGGCAGGCACCGGTAGTCCCAGCTACTGGGGAGGCTGGAGCAATAGGACTGCTTGGCTTCCGAGGTGCTGGGGTGATAGGCATGAGCCTCTGCACATGTGCACCCTGCACAAATTTTATTTCTATTTTGTTTTATTTTTACATTTTTTTTTTTGCTTCTACATTACTAACTCAAAAACAAAAGCCTAGATTCAGCTTTTCTTGTAGCTTATTAACTTTAACTGCTAATTAAACAGTTATTAAAATAAAATATAGAGAGAATTTTAATAGTGTCAGTTCTCTTTCCTATTCATTGTTTGGAATTCACAGGCTGTACAACTCAAGGCAACCTATGGAGGAAAACTACACGTTAAGGATGATGAAGGAGAAAAGTAAAAGAAGCCTAATTCTTTTAGGTTATGCTTGAGTTTCTATCCTCTTCTAGACTAACTTGTACTTCTTGTTACATGAGATAAATTCTCTCATACTTAGTACACTGAGAGGTCTCTCAGTATATGATGGATATTTCAATTTTATAGCATTAATCATGTTTGCATAGTTCTCTCTGTGTATATGTGGCTGGAATTGTATGCAGTGGGACACATATGCCCTCACTTTACTAAACAGTTCTGAACTGCCCAGCTAATCGTAGATATTTCATGAGGGGTGGAAGCATCTTTATATCTTCATCATGACATCAAACTGTAAATTTTTCAACGTATTTAAGCTTTGTGTATTTTAAAGGTGATAAACATTCTAATAGATTCCATATCTTCTTTTAACACAATCATACTTTATGTAAATGTTTAAATGTCAGAGGTATTTTGGATATTTACTTTAGAACATTTCCTTAACATGAAATTACAATTTTATTTATATTTTCTATTTTCTAAACTTGGAGAAATGTAAGTCTTTCCTCTGGGATTTATCATAGCAAAGGGTTCAAAGATGTGGTTTAACTTAAAATTTTTCTAAGTTGATAGCCTAAGGACTTAATGTCATTTATTGACTTATCAACCTTTCCTACTGAACTGAGATGTCCTGTGCATCACTTCATAGGTCCCCATTTACACAGGTTTTGCTTTAGCTCTCTGTTTGGTTTAACTGATTAATTAGTGTATGAGTACATTGCTATCATATCATATTCCTTAAATCATAATACTAATAATAATAGTGATAGCTAATATTTAGTAAATGCTTTAAATATGCTGAACGTTTTATAATTATTTGCATATATTATCTCAGTTAAACTTTAGAACAAAATTACAAGGTTGGTGCTATGAATATTAACAATTTGTAAATGACAAATGAACGCTACGTGGAAAATTAACTGTCGTACTTGAACTAGCAAAACAAAACACTGTAGAGTGACCGACTGACTTAGAAGTTTCTTTTATCGTGGTTCTCATGCCTAGAAGTCTAAGAACACAGTAGACGCTGATTTGGTTTCTGGGTTCTCCTCTGGCTTGCTGAGGGCTAACTTCTCACCCTATCTGCGTGATGCTCACAGAGGGGGAACAGGCATCGCACTGAGTCTTCTCACACTAGTCCAATCAGATTAGGGCAAAATTCGTACAACCTCATTTAATCTGAGTTACTTCTTTGGAGGCCTCATCTTCAAATGTAGTCACACTGGGACAGAACACATCAGGATTTGGGCAAGGTCTAGAACATTACCCATGTTTGTTTTATCTCAGTTAAGCCTTATAACACAATTAAAAGGTAAGTACTATTGAGATTTGCATTTTATAGATAATTATATTTAAGTATAAAACAATTGAGGAAGATCACGCAAGTTTATAGATCCATAGACAAATTTTTGGTTTGGAGATATATTTCACAACTTCTATTTAAAACTAAATATAGCTTTTCATTATTTTAAGGAATTACAAACTGGCATTTATGGCTACATTATATGCTTAAATCATCTTGAAACTAGAATTTCTGAATTCTAGTTTTTATTTTAAGAATAACATATTTTGATGAAACACATTCACATTATAAGCTATAAAATATTGTTTAGAGTTGATCATTGAATTCTTTCACTTATTCCTACATGTTGGTCACTAACGAGAAATTTGTGAATACATTTCTGGTATTTGGCATTACTTACATGCAAAATGTGACTTTCATTTGGTTTTATTCTTATACAATTTGTAGAAACTGTCTTCTTAAATAATTATTTTATCTAAATACTGTATTATTTAAATAATGATATTAGAAAAACAAAAAACCAGGTTCACTAAACAGATAATCAGATCAGGTTCAGTGGTATTAAAAGTAATCTACCTACCCTAAAACTGCATCTTATGAATTCTTTAACATAGTAAATATGAAAAAGGGAAAAAATTAGGTTATCAAAATGATATAAACAAGACATGTTGGCTCGGCGCCTGTGGCTCAATTGGCTAAGGCGCCAGCCGTGTACACCTAAGATGACCGGTTCGAATCCCCAGCCCGGGCCCACCAAACAACAATGATGGCTGCAACCAAAAAATGGCCGGGCGTTGTGGCAGGCGCCTGTGGTCCCAGCTGCTTGGGAGGCAGAGGCAGGAGACTCGCTTGAGCCCAGGAGTTGGAGGTTGCTATGAGCTGTGATCCCATGGAACTCTACCCAGGGGGACAGCTTGAGGCTCGGTCTCAAAAAAAAAAAAAAAAGTGAACTGCAGAACCTTACTTGGCTGACATCTTTGCCATCGCGAATAAGGTAAATTTATCACTGCAAGAACCAAATGAAACATGCCTTGATTTGTCTGAAAAGATCCGATCATTCCAAATGAAACTTCCGCTTTGGCAAAAACAGACTGGATGAAAATAAAATTCACTTGTTGCCTACCTTATCTGCTTTCTTTGAGGAACATGACATTGAACCAGACAAAAGGATTACAATGATAATTTCTGTGAAAGAACACTTGCACGTGCTTGC
>CAUYQV010046394.1:0-15470 GCA_963574575.1 Galagoides demidoff
GGCGGGTGCCTGTGGTCCCGGTTACTTGGGAGGCGGAGGCAGGAGACTCGCTTGAGCCCAGGAGTTGGAGGTTGCTATGAGCTGTGATGCCATGGCACTCTACCCAGGGGAATAGCTTGAGGCTCCGTCTCAAAAAAAAAAAAAAGATAGTGCCAAACTTTTCCAAAAGGACTGTGTTAATTCACAGTATCACCAGTGGTATGTCAGAATTCCTGTTAGTCCACATCCTCACCTACACTTGATATTATCAGACCTTACTATTTATTAATCTACCAGGTGTGAAATAATATTTTATCTGGGTCATTTCTGAGCTATCTTCTTCTTCCCAGCCCTGACCACATTCCAAGTCATCCCATACTTAGATCTAGAAGGGAGTGAAGGAGAGAGAGGGAGTAGAATAAATAAATAAATAAATAAATCCATCCATCCAATGAGAGGGAGGCTGGTGAATTGGTTGGTAGCATAGCAGCATAGTAATAGACACATGGGGCTTATTTCACAAGTTCATCTACTTTTGCAGGTTTCAATTTTTCCATAATAAAAAAGTAGAGAAAAAAATGATACAGATATGTTTTTGCCTTGGGGCCTTTGCACACACTGTCAATTCTACCTGGAATGCCATTCATCCAGATAGCCACCTGGCATACTTCCTTGTTTGATTTTGGTCTCTGATCAAATGCCACCTCCTGAGATGACCCTTCTCTGACTACCTTATGCAAAACAGCATTCCTCTTATCCTGCTTACTTTTCTAGTCCTTTCTTTTTTTTTTTTTTGAGACAGAGCCTCATGCTGTCCCCCTGGGTAGAGTGCCGTGGCATAGCTCACAGCAACCTCCAACTCCTAGGCTCAAGCGAGTCTCCTGCCTCCACCTCCCAAGTTGCTGGGACCACAGGCGCCCGCCACAACGCCTGGCTATTTTTTTTCTTTTGGTGGCAGCCATCATTGTTGTTTGGCGGACCTGGGCTGGATTCTAACCCACCACCTTAGGTGTATGTGGCTTGTGCCTTAGCCACTTGAGCCACAGGCACTGAGTCAGCAACCTCAAACTCTTGAGCTTAAGTGATTCTCTTGCCTCAACCTCCCAAGTAGCTGGGACTACAGGTGCCCGCAATGCCCAGCTATTTTTTTGTTGTAGTTGTCACTGTTGTTTAGCTGGCCCGGGCTGGGTTTGAACCCATCAGCCACAGTGAATGTGGCCAGCACCATAATCATTGTGCTACAGATGCCGAGCAAGAGAGTCCTGGTTTCATTCAGCAAATCACAGGGCTGTGAAGGACATGTGCCCCTGGTTCTCCTTCTTTATCTTCCTTACCCTGCTTAATGTGACAAGAGTGATTTCTGGACACCCTTGCCAGACTTTGACTTCCTGTACCTTGGTTCTGCTCTTAATGATCCCTGTACCTCTTCTGGGAATTAATAATACAGATAGCTTGAGTTGCCAGAAAGCCTCAGAGCCGCCCATTCCACAAAAACTAGCCCACAGGTAAACAACTCCACATCTCAGTGTTCTCTTCTCTTTTTTGAGACAGAGCCTCAAGCTGTCCCCCTGGGTAGAGTGCCTTGGCATCACAGCTCACAGCATCCTCCAACTCCTGGGCTCAAGAAAGTCTTCTGCCTCTACCTCCCAAGTAGCTGGGACCACAGGCACCCGCCACAACGCCTGGCTATTTTTTTTGTTGTTGTTGTTGCAGCTATCATTGTTGTTTGGCCAGTCGGGCTGGATTTGAACCTGCCACCTTAGGTGTATGTGGCTAGTGCCTTAGCCACTTAAGCCACAGGCGCCGAGCCAGTGTTCTCTTCTTAAAGCAACACATTTTGAAAATTATGAGTTTATTTAAGGATTTCAAATTTAGCATATTTTACCTAAAAGAAATAAATGTACCTCTCCACGATTATATGAAGAATCATATTGCAAGCATTATACACAATATTACATGTATATAATACGTATGTAAATACAGGATAAGAGCTTTCTTATCTATATTCATAATAAATTATTGCATAATTACTGTAGTATGTAAAAAGAGAATAAAATGTTAATATGAGAAATCATTAAATGTACTAAAACTTGTGTAAGTAGTACGAAATCACCATTTTCAAAATGTTTGCTTTGATATTTGCCTTCCAGGAGATTGATCTGCTTAGAGAAAAGAGCAAATAGGCCCATGATTAGATTCCCAGATCTTGAAATCTGACTGATGTGGACTGATGCTAGATCTTTTTCCAGCCTGGGATTCTGGGAAGGGCCACTCCCATGTAATCATGATGTCCTATTTTTAATTGCTTCTATAAAAGGGAGGCACAGAACAAAAACATCCAGATAGCATGACCGATTTTTTCTTCATGCGAAGATAAGACTTAGAGATACACAATACCTGACCGAAAAGGCAGCTTTGGGAGCGGCCAGGAGTCCCTACAGTGCATCGAGAGACTTCTAAGAATAAAGTATCACACTTCACATTAAAATGAAATCAGTTTTCATAGACTTTGTGTGGAAAGGCCTTTCTCTCTGTCTAGCAACTAATTCCTACAAGAATTCTGAGGGTAGAGAGCAGCCATTGTATAAGAAATGTTGGTGGACACAGCATCAAATGCGTGGAAGGGTGGCTTAGTAAATACTCATCCTTCTCAAGATATCTGATAGAGAAGGCTATTTTGTGCTTCATTTGCCCTAGATGTATTTGTGAAAATTGTGTGTATGTATTTAATTTATCATGACACATTTCAGTTACATTCCCTTCCATAAAGTAGTTACTATTCTGAACTGAGGGTTTCTCAGCCCATGTATTTCTTGGAAGTTATATTTCATGCCAACCCTATAGAGGTTTTGAACATACTCTTTCAATGTGAAAGCTCTAGGGCACTTTCTAAATTGTGTTAAAAATAACTCTCATTGCTGTAATAAGTTAATATAAAAAATTTTAACATAACATGAAGGTTTCCACAATATATTATTTGAAGTGAGTCAACTAATTGGTAGTAAATATCCCAAGGTAAATGATAATTTCAGGTAAAATGGGGGCTCTATAGATTAAATTTATAGGTTTTTTTCCTACCTATTTTAAACCAAAAAAAAAAAAAAAATCAGCCACTCCAAAGTAGAAGGAACTTTGATTAACTGGAACTTATCCAATGCTCATGGTCTATCTAATCAACTGACAGTAGCTGGAATGAAACACTTTAAAGGGGCTAATAACTAAGAAGTGTACTCTATACTGTTTAAGGTGGGCAAAATTCCCAATGAACTCAGCCTTGGTGCCTGAACTTCCCTGGTTATAATTTAGGCATGTTTCAGAGTTGTGTGAATGCCTGTTAACCAGCAGGGCACCATTTAATCAATCTCTGTACTGTTACACTCACCCGAGAGACCTTCTCTACTAGACAGACTCCTTTTTCCAGATGGTAGAACGATTGATGTGCTTGGAAAGGGTGTTGCTTTAGACTGGCTCAAGAAAACATGAATGGGTCAAATGAAGCACAGCGTATTTTGTGAAGGGCCACATCAATGATGCATTGTTGGAAACCATCAGTGAAGATAGCTGCAGTATAGCACTTGATACATTGTTTTTTTAGTTCCTAGGACAAAAAAAAGGCCTTGTATTATTAATACAAGAATACACTCTTTTTTTTTGGCCCGGGCTGGGTTTGAACCCACCACCTCTGGCATATGAGGCTGGCACCCTACCCTTTTGAGCCACAGGCACCGCCCAAGAACACACTCTTTTATCTGAAATTCTGAAATCTGAAGTATTCCAAAAACTGGGGATTTATTCACAACTCAAAATACCAAAACTTTGCACTGGTTTGAATTCTTTTAGTAGCAAATTATTACCTGAACTGACGTCAGGCTATTTAAAATCTAAACCATTTTACTGTGACTATTTATATGTTTCACTGAAGAAAATTAATGATTTTGATTAGGTTTTTCTTCAGACCCCCTGGGGGTGCTATGTAACACATAGAATTACCATTCGAAAGTGCAAAAACTCCTGAATTTTAGAGTATAATTGGCCCTATTTAAATTAGGGATTGTGCAATTAGGATGGCTACCACTGATTTAAGAAGATAATCATGAGCTGGGACTGTTAGCCCTTTCACTATCTCCTTGTACTCTCATATTGGCCCTACAATTAAGGTAAGCGTATTTCTGCACCTTAGTTTTGTTTGCTTGTTCATTTTTGAGACAGAGTCTCACTTGATCCCCTTTGGCAGAGTGCTGTGGCATCATAGGTCACAGCAACTTCAAACTCTTGGGCTCAAACAATTCTCTTGTCTCAGCCTCCCAAGTAGCTGGGACCCACCACAATGCCAGGTTATTTTTAGAGACGGGGTGTCTCTCTAACTCAGACTGGTCTCCAATCTGGAGCTCAGGCAATCCAGCAGCCTCAGCCCCTCAGAGTGCTGGGATTACAGGTGTGTGCCACCACGCCCAGACTGCACCTTCACTTTTATATTAACATATATGTGTATAATTGAATGTTGTTGAATAAGATCTTTCCTTTTGCCTTTGATTTGCCAGGAAAACCCTCAAAGCTGCAAATATAGATGCTAAAACTGAGGGAAATAGATCAGCCATATGCCCTCAGACTTGCCAAAAGCAAAGCTGGATTTGTCTTTCCCAACCATCATTCCATCACCAACAACTTCCATAATGAAGACCAAAAATTCTAAAAGAAAGATCAGGGTTGGAAGATTCCTTCTGCCACCTTGCTTTTTTGCACTTTCTCCCACCCCACCCTCAACAAGTGAGGAGGGCACTAAAAAAATTGCTGATAAATCTGTAAATTTGAAAAGAGCCTGCAAGAAGAGATACTTCTCCAGCTACGATTCTCTGAAATTGCACATTTGTCCTTTGTGCCCAATTCAGAAGGAAAAGGAATGGGGTGGGATGACAACAAGGAAGAGAGAAAGAACAGTCAAGTGGCAGCCACCCCCTTTGCTGAGATGGTAGAACAGCTGCACAGGAGATGGCACCATTTGCATTTAGCAGGTAAAACACAATGGGCTCCATCAAAACATAGCTACGTGTTTCTTTTTTTCGAGACAGAATCTCACTATGTTGCCCTTGGTAGAGTGCTGTGGCATCACAGCTCACAGCAACCTCAAACTCTTGGGGTCAAGTGATTCTCTTGCCTCGGCCTCCCAAGTAGCTGGGACTACAGGCACCTGCCACAATGCCTGGCTATTTTCTGTTGAGGTTGTCATGGTTGGTTAACTGGCCTGAACAGGGTTCAAACTGGCCAACTTTGGTGTATGTGGCTGGCGCCATAACTACTGTACTTCAACGCCAAGCCTCGTTTTTGTTTTGTATGTGTCATTGGTCAGACTTCTGTTGGGCATGGCAAGGGGACACTAAGGAAGATAGACAGGCTTGAGCCATCTTGAGGGTGCCCCACCCAAGAGGGCTGTTGGTGGTCAAGAGGCCCCAAGATCAAAGGGCAGCAGGACAGAGCAGGAAAGGAGAGGGAGCAGATGAATTTGGAAAGAGGTCAAGCCAGCTTCTCTCTGGTCAGAGAACTAAACAGTGGGGAGAGGCTTGTTTCACAGAGAACGTCTGCAGCCAAGAAAGGACAACAGTAGGTAAGTAAAAAGTAAACAATGGTTGCCCTTTCACTGCCCTTCCTCTCGCCGCAACACACAGAAGAGAAAAGGACCCAGGAAGGTGTGTGCAAATGGGTCACACTTTACCCTGCTCTCACTTTTGTTGTGGGAAGGTGAGGCTCAATGGAAAGAATAAACACCCAAACACTCTATTTAAGAGGAAAAAGGCTTTATTCAACTGATGGAGCTACGGCAAATCTAAAAATCTCAAAATGGCCACACTCCCTGCCCTGCTTGAGCTTTTCCTTTTTACCTCCAGTCAAAAAGTTCCAACCCACAGGCACCTTTCTCATGGGTCAGTTTGAATCAAGTTGGAGAAGCTGTTCCAGCCCCCACAGAACTACACGATTTCACAGAAGTGGAAATTTCCAGGTTCTAGGAAGGTAAGTTTCTACCAATTCCTAAGAGGTGGGTCACCATGGAGAGGACCCTGCAGGAGTATCCTTGGGGTCTCTTTGAGAAGACCTCTGTTCTCCTAGACCTCAGCCTTCCTGGGTACCCTCTCTTACTTCAATAGCCACTGTTACCCACACACCCACCTCCCATCCCATCATCCCTTTGCCTCCATCCTGAACAGAGAAATTCTGGTTCTTCTTTGGTTCAAGTGTGAATGAAAGAACATTGTTTCCTTTGGCACAGCAAAGCAAGCTAGAATTTTCCAGAGGAACTTGATTAAAGACCAAGAGACATGAACAAAGAAAACATAAGGCGCCCAAGCACAGTGAAGCTGACACAATCAGGTTTCCAACCCCACAACAGCTAAACCGCACCAGGCTCTTGACTGCAGTGTTCACATCCTCCTTGAGAATCCTGGACAATGGAACAATTTCAGATCACCCACAGCCTTCCTTGTCTTCTTAGAGCAGTGGTTCTCAATCTTCCTAATGCTGCAACCCTTTGATACAGTCCTCATGTTGTGGTGGTGACCCCCAACCATAAAATTATTTTCATTGCTACTTCATAACTGTAATTTTGCTACTGTTGTGAATTATAATGTAAATATCTGATATGCAGGATAGTCTTAGGCGACCCCTGTGAAAGGGCCGTTCAACTCCCAAAGGGGTCGCGACCCACAGGTTGAGAACCGTTGTCTTAGAGGGAGGTTTGAAGGACATCTTGGCTGGACAATAGGTGAAACAGATGTGGGCAAAGAAATAGTATATGTTTTTGGCTCGGTGCCTGTGGCTCAATCGGCTATGGCGCCAGCCACGTACACCTAAGGTGGCGGGTTCAAATCCCCAGCCTGGGCCCGCCAAATAACAATGATGGCTGCAACCAAAAAATGGCTGGGCCTTGTGGCGGGCGCCTGTGGTCCCAGCTACTTGGGAGGCTGAGGTGGGAGACTCACTTGGGCCCAGGAGTTGGAGGTTGCTATGAGCTGTGATGCCATGGCACTCTACCCAGGGGGATAGCTTGAGGGTCCGTCTCAAAAAAAAGAAAAGAAAAGAAAAGAAATAGTATATGTTTTTAACTTTTGAGTCAAACAGACTTCGAAAGACTTTATGAAAGTCATTTGTCCTCTGTGAGCCTTAATTTTTCTCTTTTATGCAGCACCTATTACATAGAGTTATGAAGTGCTCCATAAATATCTGCCTATGGTAAGGAGTCAAAAATGTTCACTGTGTGCAATTAACTGAATGTTCGTACCCACCTCCCCATTCACATATTTAAACCTAACCCCCCCCCGCCATGTGATGGGGTAAGGGGGTGAGACCTCTGGGGGGATAACAGGTCATGAGGGTGGAGTTCCCTTATAAATGGGGTTAATGACATTATAAGAGGGACCCTAGAGAGCTCGCTCTTCCTATTTCTGCCACGCGACAGTACAGTAAGAAGTTGGCAGCCCACAACAAGGGAAAGACCCTTCACCAGAGTTGACCCCATGGGCACCCTGGTCTCAGACTTCCAGCCTCCAAAACCGTAAGAAATAAGTAGTCTTTGATATTTTGCTGCAGCAGCCCTAACTGTCTGAGACACTATCATCACCATCATTATTGTCGTTATTGATGTCAGTGCAGGCACAAACTACCTGTTCTACCTTCCTTCCTCCGCCTATATTCATGTATTCGTCTCCCCATTTTTCTCACACTTCTCCCACTCTTGTGGGTAGGTAAAAGTAATGTTTCATCACACCTGAATGTATCTAACTAATTAACCTATTGATATGACTAAACCATATTATAGATATGTTGGAATAAACCATATCAAACTCACCCATCCACTCACAGGAAGAAGGCTGGCTTCTTTACCTAAAGTTCTGTCTGGCATTTGAACCTTAATACAATGACTCAGGGGTACATCCCAGGACTAGCTGAACATTTCTGTCTGTTTCATCTCTGAAAGACATCATTATTTCCAAGTGAAAATAAATAGTGAACCTCTATAAGGTCACCCATTCATCACACTTTCCCTACTTATATGCTTGAACCAGGTAAACCAAAGCCTCTTCATCTCCATCCAGGCATCAGACAAATCCAGGCTTAACCTTGACTCAGTACCAAATTACTAACAGTAAGTGTTTAATCTTTCTAAGCCTTAGTCCACCCTTTATGAAATGGCGATAACAGTATCTCCCTAACACAGTGTTTATGTAGGTTAATTAAGAAAATGAATGTCAAGCACTTAATGCAGAGGTTGGCACAAAGTACCACAGGCACAACAGATGGTGACCAACATCATTATTGCTTGTTAATAATATCATAATTACTGTATGTGAACAATTAAGTGGATAATTTACATCAAAAGGAAAAAGGGATTGTGTTTTACGTAGTCTCTTGCCAAAATAGAACCTACTCAGTAAACCAGCGATTGCCAACCTCGGGGACATGAGTCACATGTTTATCTCTGAATCTTGATAGATGTCCTACCTACTTAAAATAGAAGTACAACTAACATATTTATGGACCCAGGTACTATTGGTTTCTTTTTTTTTTTTTGAGACAGAGCCTCAAGCTGCCTCCCTGGGTAGATGGCATCACAGCTCACAGCAACCTCCAACTCCTGGGCTCAAGCAAGTCTCCTGCTTCTGCCTCCCAAATAGCTGGGACTACAGGCACCCACCACAACGCCCGGCCATTTTTTGGTTGTAGCCTTCATTGTGGTTTGGTGGGTCTGGGCTGGATTCAAACCCACCACCTTAGGTGTATGTGGCTGGCACCTTAGCCACTTGAGCCACAGGTGCCGAGCCTAGAAAACTCTTTATGGTAGTAGATTATAGAAACTGTTTCTCTAATCTCTGACCATTCCTCCAAGTCACCCAACGTGACAATTTTTATGGGGCAGTGTAGAATGATTCTCAGGGCAGTGAAATGAAGTCAGTCAATCACACTGAGATCCCAGTTACTTAGCATTCTTATACTTTAGTTTCCTTATCTGTGAAATGGAAACAATAATAGTACTTAGACTATAGAGTCATTGTGAATATTAAATGAAGCAACATACATAAGCATCATAAACACACAATGTACATAATAATGTAGTTATTACTATTTATTTATGTAATGATATCTATCTAAAAATAGGAAGCTGAGGATACACATGGTTAAAGAAGAAATCCTTTAGGCGCAGTGGCTCACACCTATAATCCTAGCACTCTGGGAGGCCGAGGCAGGTGGATCACTTGAGCTCAGGAGTTGGAGATCAGTCATGACCAAGAATGAGACTCATCTCTACTTAAAATAGAAAAACACTAGCCAGGCATCATGGTGAGTGCTTGTAGTTTGGGTATTCAGTAGGCTGAGGCAAGAGGAACTCTAGAGCCCAAGAGTTTGAGGTTTCTATGAGCTGACACCAGGGCACCCTACCCAAGGTGACAGAGTAACACTCTGTCTAAAAAAAAAAAAAAAAAAATGGCCTGCATGGTAGCTCAATGCCTGTAATCCTAGCACTCTGGGAGGCCAAGGCAGGTGGATTGCTTCAACTCAGGAGTTAGAGACTGGCCTCAGCAAGAGCGAGACCAGTCTCTACTAAAAATACAAAAACTAGCTGGGTATTATAGCTAGCTCCTGTAGTCCCAGTTACTCCAGAGACTGAGAGTTTGAGGTTACTTGAGCTATGACACCAGAGCACTCTACTGAGGGTAACAAAGTGAGACCTTGTCTCAAAAAACAAAAACAAAACAGAAAAGAAATCTTGTATTTCATATCAGAGAGAAACTTATCGAGGCTAGTAAGTACTGGTAAGTACTGCTATGGCTCCCTCATCTTCTGTAGCATAACTAGACACATAGAAATCCAAATTCAGGGCCTTCCGTCTCTATAGGCTTGGAATACTTAATTCAAATTAACAAAATTGAGCATAAGAATGAATAACATTAAATTTTTAATGGCTAAATAATAGGTTGATAAATACATACAGATGCTGATATTGATAAATATGGATAGAGATGTAACACAACATTGTAAGTAGGAAAATATTCCTATTTTACTTTCATAAATCCTGGTATCACTGGTTGCTTACCACAACAGTGAAGAGTGCTCCAGGAAAGACATAATTTGGGGTGGCACCTGTGGCTCAGTGGATAAGGCGCCGGTCCCATATACCAAGGTGGCAGGTTCAAACCCAGCCCCGGCCAAACTGAAACAAAAAAAATAACCGGGCGTTGCCTAAGTCCAGGAGTTGGAGTTGCAATAAAGTGAGACTCTGTCTCCAAAAAAAATAAATCAATAAAGATATAATTTGGGTTACCAGGAAACTATGCAAAATGGAGACTACTGTAGTGGTCTCTGAAGCCCTCTTGGGTGGTCGCTGTCTATCTTTCAACAGCCCTCTTCCAGTCTTAGACCCTGAGATGGGCTTCATTTTGTTCATAATCTCTAGACCCTTGTCCTGACCCATTCCCCTAAAAAATCCCACTCCTTTAAAAATCCTCCTAGACCACGCCAATTTCTTTTTGTTGCAGCCATCTACATTCTTTGAAGACCTTAAAAATCTTGCTTTCTTTTTCTCTAGAAATATCCTTGTTATAATTTTTTTGTTTATTTTTTTAAAAATCCACATGGGAAATGCCTCTGTTAGATTCCAAAGACCCCCACCTCAGATATCACCTATCCACTCCCATGGTCATACCCTACAGTTTGTCATTATTGATAACTGCACCCTCTCTATAACCTTAGTATCACATTTTCCATCCTCTGATCATTATTTATTACCTTTTCAATTGAGCCCCTCTATTAGCTCATCACCAATAATTCTTCAATACCCCTGGTACCTCCAATCCATCAACCATGCTGCCTTCTCACTATCTCTACTCCATCTCATGACCCCCTTCTCTTCCTGACTCAATCTGGATTCCATGCACTATTATTATATTGCTCTAAACACTGCCTTGTCTATTATTCAACTCTCCCCTTTCTTGCTCTTTCATACCCACCCGGCAAAACTAGATGTCAATTAAGCCTAATTTTTTATCTACTCATACAGTGCGTACCTGAAGAAAAATGCTACCTGGTCTCAATATTGATGGCCACTAATTTCAAGCAGGTTCTTGGTGGCAATCCTGACAAGTTTCCCTGGTCAATTAATTCTCCCATGCTCCAAAACAATCATTAACAACTTCTCTCTCCTCAACTCCAAAGCTGTCTCTGGCTTCTTTATTCTCAGCTGATGACTTTGGTATTTCACTGAAAAAAACAGAAGCAATCAAAAGAGAGCTTCCACATCTCCCCATCACCATTTCTATTCATCTGCTCATGTACTGAAAGACGGCTTTCATCTTTGTAACATGGACCATTTGTGCATGCTTTTATGTGGGGCCAAGCCCTCCGCTTGGGCACTGAACTCAGCCCCTCAAACCTACTTATACACATCATTCTTGCAGGTTTTCTCTTTCTTACTTCCCCTTGTATCACCTGTTTTCCCTTTCTAGTGGGTCATTCCCATGAGCATGTATATCCCCCTCCCTCAGTAATCTTGAACTTTTCTTCTACATATAGAAAAGCTCCTCTGAAAAGTTGCCTGTACTTGTTAACTGCAATCCTCTCCTGCTGACTTCTCTTAAATACAGTCCATTCAGCTTTCTCCCCACTATCTCACGAAAACTATACGTGTCAAGGTTGCCAGTGAAGTCCATGCTGTCATGTACTTTGGTTAATTTCTTTTTCTTTCTTTTTTTTTTTTTTTGAGACAGAGTCTCAAGCTGGTGCCCTGAGTAGAGTGCTGTGGCATCACAGCTCGCAGCAACTTCCAACTCTTGGGCTTAAGTGATTCTCTTGCCTCAGTCTCCCAGGTAGCTGGGACTATAGGTTCTCACCACAACACCTGGCTTTTTTTTTTGTGCAGTTGTTATTGTTGGCCTGGACCAGGATTGAACCCTCCTGCCTTGATGTATGTGGCCAGAGCCCTACTCACTTTCTGGCTTTGCCTACTTCAGTTAATTTCAAAAAAAATTTGTTCTTTTTCTTCCTCTTCCCCTCTCCTCCTTTTCTTCCTTCTCTCGCTCTCTCTCTCTTTTTCCTTTTTGTTTTTCTTTGAGACAGACTCTCATTCTGTTACCCTGGGTACAGTGCCCTGGCATCATAGCTCACAGCAACCTCAGACTCTTGGACTCGAGAGATTTTCTTGCTTCAGCTCCTGAGTAGCTGGGACTACAGGCGCCTGCCACAGTGCTTTAGAGACAGGGTCTCCCTTTTGCACAGGCTGGTCTCGAACCTGTGAGCTCAAGCAACCCACTCGCCTTGGCCTCCCAGAGTGCTAGGATCACAGACGTGAGCCACAGTCCCTGGCCTTTTCTTCTTCTTCCCCTTCCTCTTCTACTACTTCCTCCTCCTCCTCCTCCTGCTCCTTTTTCCCTTCTCTTCCTCTTCCTTCTCTTCTTCTTCTTCTTTTCCTCCTCCTTCTCCCCTCTCCTCCTCCTCCCTCTGTCAACCAAGCTAAAGTGCAATGGCACTATCATTGCTTACTGCAGAGTTAAACACCTGGGTTCAATCCATCCTCCTGCCTCAGCCTCCTGAGTAGCTGGGACTAAAGGCAGCCACCACCATTTCCAGTTGATTTTTTAATTTTATTATTATTATTTATTTTTTAGAGACAGAGTCTCACTCTGTTGCCTTCAAAAGAGTGCTATGGCATCCATCATAGCTCACAGAAACCTCAAGCCCTTGGGCTCAAGTGATCTCCTTGCCTCAGCCTCCCAAATAGCTGTAACTACAGGTGCCCACCACAATGCCCAGCTAATTTTTTCATTTTTAGTGAAGGTGGGGTCTTGCTCTGGTCTCGCACTCCTGAGCTCAGACAATCCACTGGCCTTGCCTCAGCCTTTCAAATTGGTAGGATTACAAGCGTAAGCCACCTTGCCAGGACTGGATTTTAAAATTTTCCGTAGAGATGGAATCTTGCTCTTTTGCCCAGGCTGGTCTTGAACTTTTGGTCTCAAGCAATCCTCCTTCCTTGGTCTTCTCACATGTTGGAATTACAGGGTGAACCACCATAGAGATTCCCACCATCACCAAGTCACTCAAGCTAAAAACTTTACTGTCATCCTAGACCTTTCTATATCCCTCACGCTTAGTCAATAGCCAGCCACCAACCTCTGTGAATTCAAATGTGATAATGTCCTACTTTTTTTTTTCATATCCATGGTTATATTCCAGGCCTTCAGCTACTCTTAGTGTGTTGCTATAGTTTTTTAATAATGACCCTACATAGTTCTTGTCCTGGAATATCCTGCATAATCCAGCTAGAGTATCTTTCTTAAAAAAAAAAAAAAAAATCTACTGTTTAAACAGCCGTCATTGCTATCCACTGCCTTCAGGATAAAATATTTGCTTTGAAGTAAAAGCTCTTCTGAATATTGATATACTTTTGCGCAGGGAAAGTTATTCCTAAGATTAATAGTTATAAAAGAAAAGGGAAAAATACTGAAAAGTTATTCTACATAATATCATAAAGCTTCATTATATTAAAATTCACTCTATTGGGCGGCACCTGTGCTCACTAAGTAGGGCACCAGCCCCATATACCAAGGGTGGCAGGCTCAAACCTGACCCTGGCCAAATAGCAACAACAACAACAACAAAACATTGCTGGGCATTGTGGCCAGTCCTTGTAGTCCCAGCTACTCAGGAGACGGAGGCAAAGAGAATCGCCTAAGCCCAAGAGTTGGAGGCTGCTGTGAGCTGTGTGACACCACGGCACTCTACCAAGGGTGAAAAAGTGAGACTCTGTCTCTACCCCCCCAAAAAAAATTCACTGTATTATAATTGGGGTATGAAAATGTACAATTTGCATATCTACATGTACATATATTGTGTATAAGAGAAGAAACTCAAAAGTTGGCTCAGTGTCTGTAGCTTAGCGGCCAGGGAGCTGGCCACATACACCAGAGCTGGCGGGTTCAAATTCAGCCTGGGCACACCAAATAATAATGATGGCTGCAACCAAAAAATAGCCCGGTGTGTGGCGGGCACCTGCAGTCCCAGCTACTTGGGAGGCTGAGGTAAGAGAATCACTTGAGCCCAGGAGTTGAGGTTGCTGTGAGCTGTGATGCCATAGCACTCTATCCAGGGTGACAGCTTGAGGCTCTGTCTCAAAAAAAAAAAACCCAAGAGTTTGAGGTTGCTGTGAGCTGTGATGCCATAGCACTCTACCCAGGGTGACAGCTTGAGACTGTCTCAAAAAAAGAAAAAGAAACTCAAAAGTTAAATGAGCTAAATAAAAGGCATTTACACAATTTTTATGGGGAGAGGGAGTTAACAACTTCAATATATATGGAAAAAATAAGTTCCTATTGAAAGGCAGGGACGACTTAGGGAAACCCATAGAAGAAACAGTGATTTCCAATGAGGAGATGAAAACAATGCTTAACTTCTTCAGTAATAAAAGAAATGAGGCAGGCAGTGCCTGTGACTCAAAGGAGTAGGGCACCGGCCCCATATGCTGGAGGTGGCAGGTTCAAACCCAGCCCTGGCCAAAAACTGCAAAAAGAAAAAAGAAATGAGGCCAGGCTCATTGGTCACGCATGTAATCCCAGCACTCTGGGAGGCTGAGGCAGGTGGATTGCCCTGAGCTCACAGGTTGGAGACTAGCCTGAGCTAAAGCAAGACCCCCACCTCTAAAAAAATAGCCCAGTATTGTGGTGGGTACCTACAATGCCAGCTACTCAGGAGGCTGAGGCAAGAGAATCACTTGAACCCAGAAGTCTGAGGTTGCTGTGAGCTATGATGCGCGGATTTCTCCTGGAGGTGACAGTTAGTTTCTGCCTCAAAAAAAAAAAAAAAGAAAAGAAAAGAAAAGAAGTGCAGATTGAAATGACAAAATACTACAGCTTTTTTTCTTATGAAATTGGCAAAAATAAGATTTTTAAGTAATGAAAAGTGCCCCAGAGCTTCAGAAATAATAGTTAGGCATTAATAGGGCCATAAACTGGTACAGACTCTCTGAAGGGTAGACGGCCACTCTGTACCAAAGCACCCTAAAAATGTGCTCTTTGACTTTGAAAATGATCATAGGCTGGGCACCTATAGCTCAGCGGCTAGGGCACCAGCCACATACACTGGAGCTGGTGGGTTCGAATCCAGCCCAGGCCTGCCAAACAACAATGACAACCACAACAACAAAATAGCCAGGTGTTGTGGCAGGTGCCTATAGTCTCAGCTACTTGGGAGGCTGAGGCAAGAGAGTCGATTAAGCCCAAGAGTTTGAGGTTGCTGTGACCTGTGATGCCACAGCACTCTACCCAGGGTGACAGCTTGGGACTCTGTCTCAAACAAAAGAAAATAAGAAAAGGCTCGGCGCCTGTGGCTCAATCGGCTAAGGCGCCAGCCACGTACACCTAAGGTGGCGGGTTCGAATCCCCAGCCTGGGCCTGCCAAACAACAATGATGGCTGCAACCAAAAAATGGCTGGGCGTTGTGGTGGGCGCCCTGTGGTC